>PVJX010031894.1:0-20848 GCA_004027295.1 Dolichotis patagonum | reverse complement strand
GCTATCATTTCCAAGAGTTCCATCTGTTGGCCTCTGATTTTCTCTACTTCTTTGTGTACGAGATTTGTCCTGGGTGGGCTGGGTGCTTGGGATTGCATTTTGCTTTGTCATCGTGTCATTCCTATTTTATGTTATTTTCTGTGTTGATGCTTTTAGATTTCTAATGTTAGATAGCCCTATCACTATTACTGAGGCTTTCCTGGGAGGAATCTATTCTTCAGGATATATCCTCTGGCCAGTACTGCCATCACTCCTCTTGCCAGCACTGCTGTATACCTCGCATCCTCACCACTGTGCTCCTCTCTCTTGCAAGCTGTCACAGGGCAATGGAGGAAGCACAGAGCATGGTCCTGCAGTCCACTTGCTGACACCACCATCCCAGGGTGATAAAGGAAGTGCAGAGCACAGACTCACACTCTACTCACCAGCCCCACTGTAACTACTCACTGGCACTGCCAGCCTGTGGTAATGGAGGAAGGGCAGAGCACAAACTCATACTCTACTCACTGGACCCACTGGCCCAGGACAATGGAGGAAGGGCAGAGTGAAAACTCACATTCTACTTGCTGGCACCACCATCCTGGCGTAATGGAGGAAGGGTAGAGAGCAGACTCATGCTCAACTCACAGGCACCGCTGGCCCTGAGACCATGGAGGAAGGGCCCACATTATTTAAAACCTTCTTTGCATTTTCACATTGGAGTCAACTGGGGTATGTAAACTTTGACTTGTCAGGTTTTATGCTATGTGGAATACTAACTACTTTATGAAATTTAACTTAATTTTTTTAAGGTAAGGTCTTGTTATGTAGTCTAGCCTGGCCTGAAACTCCAGCAGTCACCCTGCCTCAGCATCCCAAGTGCTGGAATTATACACATTGCACCAGCATGCCCACTCTTTCATTTAGTTTTAATATTTTCATTTTTTGGGAAAGAGTCTTTTTCACTTCTCATGATAACTGTTGTATATGCTAGCTCTTTATATAAAGAAATATCAGTACTTGAACAAATTCAATGCACATTGGTTTATTTTTTTATTTTAAAGAGGATAAAACCAAGGAAAATAAAACAGAATAAAACCAATCAAAATAAACTAGTATACGTGATACAGGACTTCAAAACCTTATAAAATCAGCAATAGTTACCATAATGCCTTTTGTTGTCTTCAAAATGCTACAGATACCTTCAGACATAGTAAAAATCATGCAGAACAGAATACAGTAGAAACAAGAAAAATGAAATAGTGAATGCAATAAAGGACTTCAAAATAAGCTAATAGTAAATCCAAAATGGCTAGTATAGTATGTCTTGCTAGCTTTTTTTTGGTACCAGGGATTGAACTCACAACTTCATGCTTGCCAGGCAGGCACTTACACCACAGAGCTAACTCCCCAGCTGTCTTGCTATCTTTTAAATAGCTGCTTGTGCCATCAGATTTAACATAAACAAAGCAAAAGAGAATAAAACCCAACCCAAGAAAACAATGAAAATGATATGGTTTCCAGGTGGGGAGTGCTTCCTGTTGAGGCCTAGTTCTATCACCCCCCCAGTCAGTCAGAGAATGACCTGACTCATGGAGAGAGGCTTGCGTGTGGCTCACACATTGGTTTATTAACCCTTGCTCTGCCATGGTTCATTAGGTTCAAACTGCACCGGATTGAAAATTGAACTATATTTAAAATGTGTTGAACTTCCCATTTTAAAGGCCAAACTAGAGATCCTGTTGGTAGAAGTTGTTTAAACTACTTACTGTTGTTAGGTATATCATGTCAAATGAATTAGTTTTGTGGGTTTGAGTTTCTCCCCTTTCAGCAGGGTAATTTGACTAATTCAAGATATTTAAATTTCTGTACAATAACTGTCTGACCTGGGTATGGTTTTTGTGTGAAAGATCCCCAGGTCAAAATGTACATCTCTAGTCTGCAACTCCTTAACCTTGTTCTGAAGAAACCAAATGGTGCTAGTTAGTGTGGTGAGGTGGGATTGTATTTTAATTTTTGGAATTTGGAAAGCAGATAGCTTTAGTTTATAAGATTGGAACAGCAGAACTATCCATAAAATATCAGCCAAAAATTTATGGTTTAAAAAAAAAACTCTCATGTTCAATAGATCATCACCCTTTTGTAAGAAGAGGCTGAAAAAACGTAGATGAGTGGAGAGAGAAAGGATCTTATCAGTAACCTAGTTCCTGGTGTTCTAAGTGTCCAGGACTGTCCTGGCTTTTGTATATTTTGACTTTAACTGAGTCTCCTATTAAAACTGTATTTATGATGAGAAGAAAACGTTGCTTTAGGGGCTTAATAAAGCTAAACTGGACTGTTGCCACTGGAAAGGAAGTCAAACGAAAAGACTAAACCAGCCTTCCTTCCTTCAGTAGGAAACATTTACAGACGTCTTCCTGGTAGTCAGATTGGGAAGCTGGGAATGCTAGGACTGAATTAAGTCAATCTCTGCCTTCATAGGGTTTCAATTTAGTAATAATGAAGTAAAAGAGTGTTAAAAGAAGCCATTTTGTCCTTCTTTGAACCATTAAATCAGATGTCATGCATCGGTGAGGTGAAGCTGAGCATGGCATCACATGCCTGTAATCTCAGCTGACGCAGGGATGAGTCCTGTGAGCAGCCTGGGATATACAGTGAGTTAAAGCCAGACTGAACTACATAATGAGACCTGTTTCAATACGAGGAAAAGCATTAGAAGCCAGATGTTGATGAATTGAGTCATCCTCTCTCACCAGTCAGTGCGAATCATGGAAGTGTCTAAACCAAAGCAGAGTGAAAGAGATCACTAAGAAGAGGATCACAGATCTTCTAAGTGCAGATCTTGGCAGTTTGCAGGGGAACCTTGTCCCCATAGTTTGCAAGCATTTCCGAGGAATCAGGTGTTGGTCATCTGCCAGAGAGAACTTGACAAGGGCTTAGATCTTGTCCCAGGAAGGTGAGACAAGTAGATGTTAGCAGAATGAAGGTAAACTGTGTATCCTGGGTTCAATAAAAGCAATCATTAAGCCACTGGTAGAGACATACTCACTTGAATCTAATGAAACTCTGATGAGATATCTCCAGTGTCCATGATAGCTAGTCCAAAACATTTTCCAAGCTTAGAAAGTGCTGGCATCGATCTTTGCAGTGTTTGTCCCTTTAGTTACTCACCTGTCTTAAAGGTACCTATTCTCTACCTCTGCTCCATCTGCTGATGCTGCATTTGTGGGATTATCATATGCCCCACTTGCACATGGCAGTTCTGATTTACACCTGCTTACCTGGCACACTTATTAATATCAGCTCCTCTCACTCTCAAAGTGTTCCAGTTTGGATAGAAAATTACATGTTCATCCTCCTGATGGAAGAACTAAAGTTGTCAGTTAGGCAAGTGTCTTAGTTACTTTTCTCATTGCTGAAAGAAAAATAACTGATACATAAATTTAAAGGAGGAAAGGTTTATTGTAGGTCACAGTTTTTAGAGGTTTCAGTTCATGTTTGGCAAGCTCCAGGGCAGGGTGGTGTAGCAGAGAAGGCCCTCTTTCTGTCTCTTATATTCTATCCAGGCTACCTGGACATTAGGTGGCTTTCACACCCTAATGTGAAAGAGGATATGACACTCTTTGTCCTAGGATTATACTATAAATCAATTCCAGCATCACACCCTTAATCTCAGTATCACACACTGTAGATCCAGCCACCTCTAAAAATCCCACCTATGACTCACAGAAGCTTTAGGGGGATATCTAGATACCAGCCACAACAGCAAGTGTTATGGGTCGGATTGTATCCTCCCTAAGTGATTTGAAGTCCTAATTTTCAGTGCCTCAGAATATAACTTTATTTGAAATAAGATTTTTACAGGATCTTTATAAGATCAAATGCAGTTTAAAATGAAGTGATTATAGTGGATTTTAACACAATATGATTGTGTCCTTATAAAAAGTGGAAATTAGGGCACACAGATAACACACACAAGGAGGACACCATGTGAAGATGAAGACAGTGATTACAGTAATGCATCTACAAATTGAGAAATGCCAAAGATCACTGGCAAATGACTAAAAGATACCAAAAAGGCCTAAGTCAGGTGCTCTGTTCCAACCCTCTGATAGAGTTAACCTCACTGATACATTGATCTTGGACTTCTGGCCTCCAAAATCAAGAGACACTACATTTCTGTGGCTTGAACTGCCTACATTGTGGTCCATTTTACAGAAACCTTTGGAAATGCATGAACCAGGAGATTAAACCAGTCAGTTTTGTCCTTCATTCCTTTCCAAACATCCAGTCTGCAGCTTGACTTTTTTTTTTCAAGTTCTTAAGATGAAATGTGCTTGCAGTTTGTACAGTGTTTGGCAGTGACAGCCAAAGCAAAACAAAAACAGGACAGAGGAAGAGGATATTTTGTTACCTGAGAGTGGCTAGGAGTGGGACGAGCTGGAGTGCAGGGCTAGTCTCTGTAGAGAACTTAAACACAATCATACATCAAAAGTCAGCTTTTCCCCATTTGTTATCACCATGCTGGGAATTCTGAACAATGTCAGTGAAAAAACATCCTCCCGGCTGAGGTGGGGGTACCCTGGCCCTATCTGGTAGGGATGCCACTGTGGGAGGGGGAGCTTTAAAAAGGGCAGATGGGAGGGGCTCTATTCCCAGGACTACAAGGGGAAAATGAAAACCAAACCAAGACAAAGCAAAAACAGCACAGTGGAAGATAGAGAAAACAAAACTACTGCCCTACCCCTTTCCTGTTAATGTATGGAAAGATTTTTGGTTCTTACAACATGGGGGTAGGTAACAACGCTATGATGAATAGAAGCCAGGCATGCTGCTCAAATCCCATAATCCCCAGGATGATGTCTAACAATGCAGAATTTTCCAGCTCTAACGCCCACAGTGGTGAGTTTGAGAGAAACCGATCTTGACATTTGCACCACAGGAGGGGCGTGAAACCATTCTAAACTGCCTGTGAGTATAGCACAGAGTTACTTCTCAAAGTCTGTGTTTGTAGACTTTTTAGAAGGAGAGATGATGTCAGTCAGGTTCTGAGTAGCACCCATCCCTGTCATAGGGACACAGAAAAGGGAAGGCACTGGTTCTCAGATATGAGAAGTAAATACAGCACAACTTCCTGAGCAAATTTTCCATGCAGAACGCTGTGCTAAGAGACTTTGTTGGGTGACAGAGTTCTTGTCTAGTGTGCACGAGGACCTAGATTTCATCCTAAGCAACACATACACCCCCCAACAACACATATTTGACCCCCATGACAATATGTTTATTCTTATTTACGATGTAAGGGTAAGGTAACTTAGCAAATGTTAAAAATTTGAGAACCGTTACAACACTTGCTTGACTTAAAATGCATGGTTTTATCTATCAAATCATTCACTAAGTATTCTGATTCACAAAAAGTAACAATGACACTGATGAAGCAGAGAACTTTTTGAAAAAAGTCAGTATCCTGTACTGTGTTTTTTTTCTATTTTTGCCTGTATTCTGTTGCATTTTTTCTTTTCTGCCTCTCTCTCTTTCTTCCTTCTTTTTTCTCTCCTTCCTTTCTTCCCTCCCTTCCTATCTCCCTCTTCTCCTTTTTTCTTCTAAAAATTGTTGTTATTGTACTGGGAACTGGGGCCCAGATCCTTCACACTGAACTTCATTCCCAACCCAATTTTTTGTTGGTTTGTTTGTTTTTATTTTTTTATTTAAAAATAATTTTATTTTTTTTATTTAATTTTAAAAAATAATTTTATTTAAAGAGAAAAAAACAAAACAAAACAAAACAGAATAAAGGGTAGCGACAATACAGTATTCCAAGGAAATAAGGAAAAAAACAACACCAAAAAAAAACCTAAGAGATTATTACTTGACAAATTACATACTGACTTCTTGGAAATAGTTGTTCAAATTACAAAGTTAAAACATATAAAGTAGGCATTCAAACAGTGAGACTGTTAACAGCTCTGCTCCATGATCTGACAAAAACAGCAATATGGTCATCCATCTTACCCACTCAAATATACATGTAATTATATCAAAAGGGGAAAATTAAACACAACAAAACAGAGCAAAACGGATCACAAGAAAGCAATGTAAGAGACAAAAATTTCAAAACTAGACAAACGGAGATATTCACTCTCTATCATATTGACTCTTATTTTCTTCCAAATAGTTGTCCATATTGTCACATACAGGGAATTCACATGAAACAACCTAGTATGGAATTGATCTGAGCAGGACAAGGAGGGCATTACAGGTCTTCAAGACCAGACATTAGGGAAGCCTAGAATGGCTGTCATAGTGCCTCTCATTCTCCTCAAAACAGCTGTCCATAACTTAATGTGTTGAACTTAAACAAGGCAAAGCAAGCTAAGATTACTTTGAACAAAAAGTGATAGTTTTGCTGGACTTCACATCATGACATTATGAAATCAGCACTGGGTATTGTAGTGTCTCTTTTCTTCAAAGTAGTTGTTCATTTCAACATGTGTTATATAGTTGGTTCTCGTAAACTGTTTATAAGCTCTACACATGCATGAGTCTCTACATGTATATCTATCATTTCTGTATTAGCAGGAAAAAAAACAAAGCAAGATAAAACAAAACAATTCCTAGAAAATCATGAGGCAGAAAAGTCACACAAAACCGCAATACAAGGTGATCTACAACGGTTAGCATGGTGTCTCAGCAGTGTATAACAACATTAATAAAAATGAAGCATTAGAGACATTATAAGACTTCAAAAGCAAGTAATAATCAAACCAGAGTGGGTATCTTAGTGAATCTTGTCATCTTCAGTGTAGTTGCCTATACTCTTAGACTTGATGCTATCCATCATAACAGATTTCAATAAAATCAGTCAATACAAAGTAGCAATCTAGCAATCCAGATTCAAGTAAGATCAGTCATAATAAGACAGTGTAAGTTATAAAGGGCTTCAGATTAAGTTGATAGGAAAACTAGGGATGATTACCATAATATGTCCTCTTATTTTTGGGATAGCTGACCATGCCCTCAAGTCTAGCGTAAGTAGACAAACTGGAACAGCGCGTAATCCATCCAAGCAGAATGGTGAGAATAATGTAAATTTTAAATCTAGTTACCCCATTAACAGTATCCTCTGCCTCCCTTATTTAGACAATTCCTCCCCTTTCACTCCCATGGGGTGCACTGCTTGTTTTGGGTCCCACTGCCTCCCTATATAGAGCAGCTCAGTGGACCCTATCTCCTGATCTGCTCTACCTGTGTTTCTCTCTGTTACTATTTCGAGGCCCTCTATATTAGAGATTATAGCCAATCTTCTCTGCCTCATTTCTGCTATTCTATTTTTCTGCCATTGATAGTCTATTTTTCTCTTCCACTCCACTGTCTGCCTCGTTCACTGAGGCCTCTCTGCCACTGTTCCTGAAATGCTCATATTCTTGTTCTCTCACCCTAGAATGTCCTTCAGTATTTTTTGTAGGGTTGGACTGGTGGTCACAAATTGTCCTAGTTCCTCTTTGTCATGGAAGCATCTTGTTTCTCCATTAATTTCCAGAGAAAGTTTTGCAGGATACATCAATCTGGGCTGGAGATTGTTCTCCTTCAGCGATTGAATTACTTTACTCCAAGCTCTTCTTGACCTGATGATCTGTGTTGAGAAGTCTGCTGTGATTTTGATGGGTTTTCCTTTATAGGTGATGTGTTTCTTTTCTCTGATGGCTTTTAATATTCTGTTCTTATATTGAATTTCTGGGATCTTGATTATAATGTGTCTGGGTGTAGCTCTGTTTGGGTTGTAGGTGGCTGGAGTTCTGTATGTTTCATACCTCTGCATATCATTTCTTTTTTCTATGCTTGGGAAATTTTCCTTAATAATTACTGTGAATAGCCTTTGTAATTCCTCTGGTTTGATTCCTGCTTCTTCATTCCCATACTTTATTCTTAAGTTATAGATCCTCTTGTCATCTTCCAGTCTTTGTATATTTCCTGCCTGCTCCCTTGTTATTTTTAAGAGATCTTCCCTTTCATGACCCCACATTGCAAGCCTGTGTTCAATTTTTGATAGTCTATCTTTGGTTTCTTTCAAGCAGTTTTGCCAGCTTTCTATGGAGTCTTTAGATAAATTATTCTTTGTATTCTTTTTGTTTGATATTTTTGCAGTGCTGGAGATTGAACCCAAGGCCTCCCACGTGCTAGGCAAGTGCTTTGCCATTGATCTACACATGTAGTCTTGTTTTATTTATTGTTTGTGTGTGACAGGGTCTCAATATGTAACCTAGGCTGGTCTCAAAGTAGAGATCCTCCTGTCTTAGCCTTCTGAGTGCTGTGACTACTGGCTAGTAATATAATGTCCAACACAAATTTTGTTTTTTAATACAGGTTTGACAGAATCCTTACTACATTAGACTCATTTAGACTTTAGATTCATTTCAATCAAAGTCATAAAAAAAAACCTACCAAAAAACCTGGTACCCCATTGTTTTCTACAAAATACTGATGTGAAGATTTCTTACATTGAAAACTCTTGTCTTAGTGTTTTGTGCCATTTGAAGTTTCAGAATCATTGA
This sequence comes from Dolichotis patagonum, assembly GCA_004027295.1. NCBI lineage: Eukaryota > Metazoa > Chordata > Mammalia > Rodentia > Caviidae > Dolichotis > Dolichotis patagonum. The sequence goes on along the minus strand of PVJX010031894.1, from coordinate 12,317 downwards.
CTGTTGAAGTCCAGAAAGAGTTCTCTCAGGGATGAGTGGATGCAGTGCCATGGATTGTGAGCTCCGTGAGACTGTTGTCAGGTAGCTCCTTCTAAAAATGGTTTGCCAAATATATGTCACCAATTTCTGGGTTGCTCATCTCTTTTTGTGGAGTCAGATTCTATGTTCTTTTCACCTCAAAGAAAGAATTGAACAAAACAAAAAAAGGGACAAAATTTATTTCAAAAAATAAAAATCAAAAGTGAGGGAGAAACTGACTTTGCAGAATGAACTTGGGCTGAGCAAAAAGCAAGATAAAAGCACATCCTGGAGAAAGCAATGTGGGCTATTGTGAGGGAAGGCAGGACATAAAGTTCCTCCTTGTGCCTTTTATGCTATCCAAATCTTAAGGAAACTTGGGAGAACTTCTTCATAAGAGTCCTGACAGTCAGTGCTGGGATCCAGTGCCTCAGGCTGATCTCAGGTCTAGGCTGTCCTATTGAAAACCTGGTAGAGCTCTTGTGAGATGTCCACATGGAGTGCTTTGGGAACTGCTCTGTGTATATAACCGGGATCTTATGACTAGCAGGCCATACCTACTTCCTCAGCCAGTTTGACCACACCTTAATCTCCTATGTCAAAACCATTCTGTATGATACTGTAATTGTGGGCACATAGCACTTTGTGTTTGCCCAAACCCTGAACTATACAACACCAAGAGTGAATCCTAATGTAAACAACAGGCTTAGTAACAGTAATGCAAGTTTATCAACTGCAATAGATGAAATTTGAGGAGTAGGGGGAGAGAGGAAAATGTACTGCCTGTTCATTTTTCTGCAAACCTATAAAAGATATAAAAAATTAACTGTCTTACAATGAGGTCAGGTTGCAATAAAATCATAAGATTTTAGGAACAAGAAGTTTTGATCTAAACCCTTTACTGAAGGAATCTGATCCCTGCCATCCTGATCAGATACCCCACTAAACCCTCCCTCCCAGTGCAACTGCACCTGGGAACTCATACCATTATCAGCCTTGCTGTTGATAGTAACCACTAGTCCCTGCACTTTCCCAATCCTCACCCTTGGTTCACCATTATCACTTGAGCTCTCTCAATCCTTGTTCTTGGCAAGGAGCCACAACCTCCTTTTACTGAACTCCCCCTTCTCCATTACCCTACAAAAGAACTCCTACTCCACAGGAGAGCCACTGGTCCGATATCTAGTGCCAGAGTGGCCCCTCTCAATTTTTTCTGAAATAAACCTGTCCTATTGAGCTTGTACCTCTGTTTCTTCTTTTCCTTTTTACCCTAACATTTACTCTGTAGAGAAGGAAACTGAAACCCAGAGAAGGAGCATGATTTGTTCAGTGTCACACACCTATGTAAATTTCAGTGTCAAAATAAGAACTTTTGTTTATCTATCTCTTTTAGCTTAGTTTTTAAAAAGATTTGTGAGACAGTGGAATCTTGGACCATCTTCTGGCCTTGATTCCCTAATAGTTGGTATTACTGGCATTGACTCCCATGACTGGCAGATAATATTTTTTTTCTGACATTGTTGATTGAACTCAAAAGTGCTTTACCACTGAGCTATATCTCTAGATCTTTTTTGATTTTTGAATTTTGAGACAGAGTCTTGCTAAGTTGCTGATTTTCCCTGGGCAGGGCCTGTACTTATAATCCTCTTTCCTCAGCCTCCTAAGTAGCTGGGATCATAGGTACATACTACCATACCACCAGCTAGACAAGAATTCTAAAATTCAAGGTAAAGTTTCTCATTCCTAACAGTATGATTTTCTTTTTTAAAATTTATTTTGAAGAGAATAAAATGAAATGAGAAAAAACAAAATGGAGTTAGTCAAAACATAAGGATGAACATAGTACATGACTTAAAACCAAAATACAAGGTGTTCAACAGTGGTTACTATAATGTCTCTTGTTATCTTCAATAGAATTGCCCATATCATAAGGCATAATAAAATTGAACATAAAACTACAGAACAAAATCAATAAAAACAAAATATTGGAGACACTATAGGACTTCAAGAGAAGATAATAGTCAAACCAGAATGAGTATCATAGTGAATCTTACTGTCTTCGAAGTAGTTGCCTACACTCTCAGACTTGATACTATCAAACAAAACAGATTCAAATAAAATCAGTTAAAACAAGACAGTAATCAAATAAAAAAAATAAAAAAAAACCAGATTTAAATAAAATCAGTCAAGACAAGACGGTGAAAAAGGGCTTCAAATTAAGTTAATAGGAAATAAAAAGTGATTACCATAGTATATTCTGCTATCTTTGGAATAGCTGTCTATGTCCTCAAATCTAGTACAAGTAGACAAACTGGAACAGAATATAACCAAACTAAAGAGAGTGATGAAAGCAATATGGGTTTCAAATCATGATTCATAGTTACAAATATCCTCTGCCTTCCCTACTTAGACAATTCCTTGCCTTTCACTTTCCCAGGGTACATTGTACATTTTGTATCTCACTAACTCCTTTAGTTTTTAGATTAGGGAGGCAATTTGCTATTTACTTAAGTGGTTCTGAACCTTTTTACCGCTGAGCTTGGTCTCAAGTTGTATCCATTTACCTACAAGTGCCTCGAGGTTTTCCTTCCTTATAGCTGAGTAATCCTCCATTGCATAAAAGTGTTATATCTTTCCAATCAATCTGCAGTGGATGGGTGAGCTACCCCACTTTTTTCTGGTTCCCTGTCACATAGAGCATTATTTTCTCATCTTTGACTTTCAGTCTATAAACCCTCTTTCAGGTTAATTATATTTCTTATATATAGCATCTTGATGGACCCTATCTGCTCATCTACTCTGCCTGTGTTTTTTATTAGTGTATCAAGGCCATGTATGTTAGTGGTTATGACCAATCTTCTTTGCCCCATCTCTGCCATGCTATTTTTCTGCTATTGATTGTCTACTTTCCCCTTCATTCCACTGTCTGCCTCATTCAGTGAGTTCCCTCTGTGGCTGTTCCTGAAGCCATGGTCTTTTCTTTCTCTTTAGAATGTCCTGAAGTATTTTTTTGTAGGGTTGAATTGGTGGTCATGAACTCCCCCAGTTCCTCTTTGTCATGGAAACATCTTGTTTCTCAATTAATATTGAGAGATAGTTTTGCAGGGCACATCTATCTGGGTTGGAGGTTATTTTCTTTCAGGGCTTGAAATACTTTGCTCCAAGCTCTTCTTGGTTTGATGGTTTGGTCGAGAAGTCTGTTGTAATTCTGATAGGTTTTCCTTTATTGGGGATCTGTTTCTTTTCTCTGACAGCTTTTAATATTCTGTTCTTGTGCTGAATTTCTGGGATCTTTATTATTATATGTCTGAGTGCCGATCTATTTTGGTTATAGCTGGTTGGAGTTCTGTATGCCTCATATATCTGGATAATATTTCCTTCTCCTATGCTTGGGAAGTTTTCTTTAATTATTTCTTTGATTTCATTTGTGTTTACCCTTCTTCTTCACTCACATTTTTTATTTTTAAGTTATAGATCCTCTTATCATCTAGCCTTTGTATTGTTACTTCCTGGTTCCTTGTTATTTTTAAGAGATCTTTCATTTTGTGATCACGTGTTGCAAACCTGTCTTTAAGGTTTGATAGTCTATCTTTAGTTTCTTTCAAGCAGTTTTGCCAGCTTTCAATGGAGTTTTTAATTTCCTGGTAGTCTCTTTGACTCTGTTTCATGTATTTTAATTTTTTTTATATTCGTCATCAAAGGTTTCCCTCCTTTTTGTATGCTCTTCTATTCTTCCAACTGTGTCTTCTCAAGAGGTGCCCTTAGCATTTCTTTTATTATTTTTCTTATGTCTTCCTTTACTCATGTTAGTATTTCTGTTTTAGGTTCTTTTATAGTTTCACAAAGTTGTTTCTTTATGTCGGATGCTGTTGCTTCAGAAACTGCAGGTGTGCATCTCCCAATCTCTTCTGTGTTTACCTCTCCTAGGCCAGTGCTGCTTGGGTTGGACACTGGAGACTGCCTTTTGTGTCTTCTTCTTGTCATGTTCCTGGTTCCTTCCAGACAAGTGGGGAGTAGGGTCCCCCACACTTCCTGTGTTGGTTATAATTACTCTGAAGTGTCATGGCTAGGGATTGCTGCTTTCCCCAATCTGCTGGTGACTACTGGGAGGGGCAGTGAAAGCTGTCCCCTCCCCTGTGAGCTGGTTAACCACTGGGAATCTTCACCATGTTAATGTGTGCCATGCAGGCAGTGTTGGTTAGGGATGACTTCAGGGAAACTTTGGTCTTGGCTGTTGGATGGTGCACAGGGGTGGGGCTCAGTCCAAGTGATTTTCACCAATCTGCTCTGCACTAGGAGTGGCTGAATGAAGCCGGCTGCTTCCAGGCTTATCCTGCCAGACTCCAAAATGGCACCCAGCCAATAGTCCACTCCCACGGGAGGACTGAGTCTCCCACACTCACCACCAGCCAGTGCAGTTCTCTGGTCTGCTGCTCCCCTCTGCCACCGTGTTTTCCTGCCAAGGCCTTCAGGCTTGCCAACCCCATCTTCACTGTGACCATGTGTCTCCAGACTCCAGTGGTGCTTTGGACATAGTGGGACCACCTCTGGTGAAAGCACATTTGGTTACTGCCTTCTATTTAAGTTTTTCTTTATTTCTTTCTTTTATTCACTTTAGTTCTTCCTGGGTTGAGGGAATCCATTTCTTTCCTTCTGGTCTTCTGCAGGATGCTATATTCCAGCATCTGGGCTGTTTCTCTCAGAGAGGCTTTTTACTTTGCTGCTTATTGTTCTGCCATCTTCCCAGAATCTCCACAGTATGCTTTTCTTATTCCCAACAGTGTTAGCCTTCCACACCCCTTATTGCTGTGAGTATCTGTTTTCTACCTTTGGAATTCTCTTATGATCTGTTTTTCTTACATTGCAGTTGACTAGTTCAGCTTTTAGAATAGTGAAGAACACTCTTTCCAAAAACAGAAAGCTCCTACCTAGTTTTTGATTGCTTTTCCTGAAAACTACTACCTCTTTTCTTATAAAATGAAGGTGCCATTCTATCCACTGCAGATTTTCAGGGTCCTTCTAGATATGCAGTAACATCTATGGATAATGAAAAATTCTAGCTTCTTGACTGATTTAGGCATCTGCAGAAATGTCTTCTTTATATGTTTTTTCAATTTTCTATATGGCAGTTCACTGCTATGTATTTTCCTCTTAGGACTGTTTCATCATGTCTCATAAGTTCTGGTATGTTGTATTGGCATTATCATTTAATTGTAGATACTCCATTTATTGGGCTAGGGATTTAGCTCAGTGGTATAAGTGCTTGCCTGAAAAGTGCAAGGTTGTGAGTTCAATCCCTGGTACAAAAAAAAAACCCAGAGATTTAGCTCAGTGGTGTAAGTACCTACCTGGCAAGCATGAGGTTGTGAGTTTGATCCCTGATACCAAACAACAACAACAACAACAACAACAAAACACATATAATTTCACACATTTAATACTGGGGTTTGGATTTTGGCTCTGTTCAGTCTAACCAAGGTAAATCAAGTAGACCCAGCCCAAGCCCCTGTTGAGCTTCGCCTGGTAAGGACTGATGAAAATGAAATAAAAGAGGAAGTCCTAATTCCCCAAACATGGAACATATACTACAGTCTGCTCATAATGTCCTGAGCATTAGCTCCCCCGATGTTTCTTCTGATTGCTGGATTTGTCTTAAGTCTGTACCTCTCTTTTATTATGGAGGTCCCACATATGTACTTCCTCAAAGAAGCTCACACAAATGTAAAAACTCAGCTCCTGGTTTGGCTTCTCTATCTGTTTATGGAAATGTAACTTGTGTTCTCTTGACAGGTACCTCTACCATGCCTCCATGCATTTGGACCATCTATCACTCTCGTGGGAGTCTGACCACCACTAACAATACCCATTTTGCCTGTCCTGTTGGGGTAAGAACATGCTTGGACAGTACCCAAAAAGACACTCATGCCCTTGTTATAATTTTAACACAAGTAAAAACCTATAAGGGATAGGAAAGAATGGGTATCTTGGGGCTGGGAATTTAGCTCAGCAGCATAAGCACCTGCCTAGCAAGCACAATTCATCAGTTTGATCCCCCGTACCAAAGAATAGGTATTCTGGCCCCCAAAATGTCTCACAGGTTTAAGAGGGCCATCAAGGTTGGGATGAGCCCACAGGTTTAATGTCTCACAGGTTCAAGAGGGCAATCCTGGTTGGGATGAGCCCACCTGGTTTGGTTGGGCTGGGGACATCTGGTCTTGTCACTGGGAAAATGGGACTAAATGGGTTAGCTGAGGCCACTGACCACAAACTCCAAGGTTTGCATAGTACAATTTCATTGTTACAGGACAAAATAGACTCTGTTTCTGAAGTTGTCCTCCAAAATAGGAGAGGCTTATATTTAGTCTTTCTACAAAAAGAACGAGTTCATAATGCCATAGAGAAAACTGCTGTTCCTATGCTAATAAGTCTGGAATAGACCAAGAAGGTCTGCAATAAGAGCAAGAGAGATTAGATAACCAGGCCACAGAATGAAATCAGAAACAGGGTTGGTTTCAAGGTCTATCTGACTTGAGACCATGGCTAGGGCCCCTTTTGGTGTCCCTAAGAACCTTTATGTTAATTATTCTGATAGAAACCTGCCTCTTGGATTACTCACTTCATTTCAGAATGGATCCACAGCATAATTTTCTAAATGGTCCTAAGGACTACTCCTTCTTATGCAGTTTTAGAGAGAAACAACACTGAAAAATATTTTTCTCAGTAATAACAAGAGAGAGAAATGAAAGGGAAAACTGTACTAGGAAAAATTGTTTTTAAAACTTTGTTCTCTTTGAAGCTGCCTAGCTCTGTGACTGCTTCATAGCTCTATAATTGCTTTCTTGACCATTGTAACCATGAGAGCATAACCAAACATACAGGCTGACTGATTGTACCAAGTCTTGTCATTAATCTAGTCATGAAACCCAGTTAAGAGCTTGTTTCAAGGCCCATAATTCAGCTTACTGAGCAGGTCAGTTTTGTAAAAGAGGTCCAGCTAGGAGCACTTGCTCAAGTTAACAACAGTGTATCCAGCCTGATGTTTTCCATGCTGAGCTGAGCTACTTCCATCCATAAAGAGGTATGCTCAGCACCAAACAGAGGCTCTGCCTGTAGATGTTCTGCTAGCAAAAACCTCGTCAGTCAAAGCTCGAGAGTCCTGGTTGGGGTGCCAAGCTCAGTGGGCAAGAAGGTAACTGGGTTCAGAGGTTTAGTCAAATGAAGAGTGAGTCAGGGATTTTAACAAAGCAGTCCTTGATACTGAGTCACATGGCTATTTAAAAGCCAGTGGTGTCCCTGACCATTTAACAATGCCAGAACAGCATGTGGGACTTGAACTGTTAGATTTTGTCCTAGGGTCAACTTATCATCTTCTTTAATCAGAAGGACTGTTGCCACAAATGCTCTTGGGCAGTCTTAGCACAGAGTCTAGGCTCTTTGACAAGTATGTGATGGGCCTCTCCTGAGGGCCAATCTTTTGGGTCAGGACCCCCAATGCTACATAGTTTCATTCATCAACAAACAGATCACATCAGGTATACCTATTCTATTTGAAGTCTTATAATGTTTTCGTTCATTAGTTGGAATGGTTTTTATTTTATTTGATTTTATTATGTGCAATGGTATGAACAGCTACTTTGAAGAAAACAAGACAATATGGCAGCCATTGCCATTTGATATCATTATGCTTTGAAGTCCTACCATGTTTTTGTTCTTCTATTTCCATTGGCTCTATCATGTTGTGTCTTATTGGATTTTAATATGTGTGATAGTATAAACAAATTTTTTAAGGAAAATGAGATATTATAGTAGCCATTGTTCATTTTGTGTTATTTGGTTTTGAATGTCCTGTAATACTTTCATTCTCTTGAATGATTTTATACTATTTTGTTATGTTTGATATTATTGTGTATGAAGGCATGCCCAACTACTTCAAAGAAAGAGACATTACGGTAGCTACTGTTAATAATCCTGAAGTGCTGTGTTGCTTAAATTGTTCTGTTCTGACTTGCTTTGTTCTGTCCTCTTTTGTTTTATTCTCTTTAAAATAAAAAAGAATACCTATTCTAGGGTTGTTGGCAGTGCTTGTTTTATGGTCTGGAAGGATTCAGTTTGCTCTGAGTCCGATTCAAGAGTTTTTTCCTGTCAGCATGTCATGCAGAGGCTTAGCCTTTTCAGTCAACTCCAATATCCAAATTGAACAGAAACTTGCAGTACCCAGGAATCCTCTAAGCTGTCTTTTATTTTGGGGCCTTGGAATGAAGCAAATGACTTTTCTCTCTGGGCCCAGGCACCTGAGTTGTTTTTCTCAGTCAAATCCTAAGTAATGCACTTTGTCCACGAATTTGAGGTTTCTTCCAGTAGACATGACAGCCTGTGGCTGGTAGGTGGCAGAGAAGGGCCTGTGTTCCCTTCTAGGAGTCTGATTTACTTGAACTGCACATCATAATATCACACACATATTGCAAGAATGCCATTAAAGTCTGAATGTGGAAATTGGGAAAAGTCAGTAGCTAGTGCTTCCCCAAAAAGTGTGGGACAGTTCTTAAAACCTGATGGTAAATGAATACAGGTAAGTTGGCCTTTTTGTGCCATCTCTGGGTCTTCTCATTCAGAGGTGAATATGGGATGGTTGACAGGTACGACCTGTAGACAGAAGAAAACATCTTTTAAATCTAGACAGGTGAACCAGGCAATGTCAGGAGGAAGCAGACCCAGGAGGGTATAAGGGTTGGGAACTTCCAAGTGCAGAGTTGTGGTGGCTGAGTTAATGGCACAGAGATCCTGCACTGGCCAGCAGTCCCCACTGGGCTTTCTCACTGGGAGGAGAGGAGTGTTCCAAGGTAACGGACAGTCTACCAGGGGACCAGTGTCAGAGGCCAGTGACCAGATATAGTTCCCAGAGTCACAATTCCGTGACCCTAGCAAACACCCGTAAGTGTGCTTTATTAATCCTATAGATGGCTCTCAAGTCAGTCAAGTTGACAATCCAGCTTGACTGGTACAAGTGGGTAGTAACCATCCTGAAAGAGGTCCAAAGTGATCTCCATACAGTTTCTCATTGTTATTTCAATTTTGAGCAATTATAAATGAAATTATATTCTAATTGGTTTCCGCATATTATTGCTAGTGTATAAAAATGTGGTTATTTTTATACAACTTTGCTAAATTAGTTCTAGGACTTTGTTTTTTATTGTAGATTTCTCAGGATTATGTAGTCATCACATCAAGGACAGCTTTATATCTTCTTTTCTGATCAGCATGCCTTTCATGTCCTTGCGTTCTAGCTACCTGGCTGTGTGTGCCGAGATCCAGGAGCTCCATGTGTACCTGCAAAGCAGCCAGGTGGAGCTCAGCAGCCTCTACATGGACGTGCCCACAAAGTCAAGCCTCTCCCTCGTGAACAGCACGCTCCTCCCCACCCGGTTCCACTGGGGCAAGGTGAGCGAGCCTGCGCGGTTGGGCAGCGGACCGCAGTCTCAGCCACGCAGCCCCACGTGGCCCCTCGGGAGCTCCCAGCAGAGATTTTCAGCCTCTGTCCCACAGTCGGTCCCTCCTTCCACAGTGCCCAGAAAAGCTCGGCTGCACAAAGGAGCAGCACAACTGGCCTGGCATTTCATGCCCTGTGTTTAGGGAACCTAGTCCCCGCCACGAGGGAGGCTCCGGTGAACACAGCTGGAGTCCCTGAGCCAGCACCGTCTGCAGCTCTTCCACACAGCTGTGGGAGCCCGGCAGTGGCACTGCCCCTGTGGAACTTACTCTGAGCGCTGTGGGAGATGGCGCCGCATCTCTGCATCGGCAGCAGCGCCCTCTGCTCCCATCATTGGGCCTCCCAGGGCAGCTTATTGAGTCTGGTAACCCCCTGACGGGGGTGACATCCATCCAGGAATGGGGAGGGGGGAAGGGACCTGCGGTTTATCCTGGAAGTGAGCTCCCAGCCCTGTGTGTCCTGCTGTGGTTCCCAGTCTGCCAGCCTCCAGTGAACGCTCTGTCTGGGCCCTGGTCCATTCTGGGAGCCCTGCAGGAGACCACAGCTCCGCTCATGTTTCTGCCAGCTCCTAGGAAATCAAGCAGCCTCCTGCACAGTGAAAATTTCCCCTAGACATGGCCTGCTGGGCCCTAGTGAGGAGCGCCAGCTTGTCTTGGAGTTCACAGCTCATACCCAGGTGAGTAAAGCAACGTGGGGCCCAGTGACCAGGAAGGCATCCTGTGTCTCCAGGAAGGAGGACCTGCCTCAGACTCTGCTCCAGGTCCTCGTGGGTGGGGAAAGGATATCTGTCATATCTGACTAGGGTCCCCTACTCTCAAGGGACAAAACGGCACAGAGACTAGAGCAGGTCTCTGTGTGCCTTGAGATGTTTTAGCCTTCTCCAGAGCACACTCTGTGGCCACTGGGGCCCACATTTCCAATTTTCCTAGAGATACAGGGCAGAGCTGCTGCTCGAGGCAGGCTCTGTGCTGGGTGCTACTGAAGGAGGCTAACTGGTGGCCAGGGACCTCCCAGGAGAGTCATAGCTGCTCCTGGAGTGGCCTGGAGGGAAGCCATTGGGGTTGAACATGCTCAGTACGTGGGTGGTTCATCTGGGAGGAGAAACTTCTTCCTTGCCTGTACTTGCAGATTTAGGTTGCAATTCCTCACTGGCAAACATGGGGCCTGTGAATTTCCTTATGCAGCTGAGGCTGAGCTCCTGGATGACAGGGAGGTGGGCCTAAACCTGATGTGGAAACAGACCTCACTCAGGAAGGGTTTAGCGTCTATAGCAGCAGCGTCACTGAGAGATTGTACAACTCTCCAGGATTGCTTCGAGGGATTGTCTTTCCTGCAGGCATGTTTGGGCAGGCCCAGGGAGCCTGGGGAAGGAACCAGGCCTCTGCAGGTAGGGTGTTAGTTGATGGGCTGGCTCACTGGAGGCACTGTAGAGCCCATCCTCAGAGGCCACCCTGGAGAGAAGTTAAGGCCTTTATGTTGAGCTACCTACAAAGCACAAGGCCATGGAAGATTATCTGGGCCCATCTTCTGAAGCCCCAACCAGTGTCTGACTCTTGGGTGAAGTTTCTTGTAGGACAAGCTGAACTCCCTTGTTGTACATTAGGCATGAAGAAGCCACTAGCCCTAGGCATCTCTGGGGAGCCTCAGGGACTGCAAGTGACCACTGCCATCTCTACAGAGGATTTACATAGCAGGTGACTGGGGCAGGGACAGCCATATAGAGGACCAGTATTTCCTTGTATCACCAGATCATTCTCAGCTGCTTCCTGCAGCTAGAAGAAGACTACAGAGTAGTTCCAGGCCCTTACCTTGGGGCCCTTACCTGCTTCTCAGGGAACAGATTCCTTTACCTCTCCCCATCCCTCTGTGTGATCTTTCTACACAAATTAGGAGGCATAGTGTCCAGGCAGGTAGGAGATGGCAGGGGACAGGGCTGGGGGCTATGGGCTCATTGAGTTTCCCCAGAAAGTGGCAGACATGCTGGTCTGCCAAGCAGGAACAGTTTGTGTAGAGTTTGAGGCCTACTGGGGAATAATATGCTTATAGGAAGGGTGGGCCTGTGGTTTGGTAGCCCTGTAGAGGGGATATTGAGAGTGTAGCTGGGTTTCTGGGCATTCTCACCATAGGTGGCTCTCTGAGAAATTCCAAGAATGATGATACAGTGCCCATGGGCATGGGGCAGTGTTTGCAGCACAAAACAGTGGCCAGGCCACTCGGAAGAGCTCCACATGGACTTTGGCTCGATGGTGCCACTGAGGACCTGTGTGAATCGCCAGCTCATCCTGAATAATCACTCACCAATTCAGACCTCTTTCACCCTCAAGTTTGAGTACTTTGAGGGCTCTCAGAACAGCCTGAGCAAAAGGAGCAGCCTGTGAGTCTTGTTTCTTTGAAAGGTCATTCCCAGGGCAGATGTGGCCAGGTGGGGTTTACCACTTACTGGAGAAACTCGGCCCTGTTGGGGACCTTGCTGGCTTAGGCGGGAACATCTGTGATTTCACAGGTAGACATGGGGAATGCAGAAAACATCTGCTGCCCACCTCTCATACTCCAAGGAGGCTCTGGAAGAGGCTGGGGTTGTCACTCCTTTCCCCAGAGTGGCCTCCTGGTGCTGTCTGAGGCAGCCAGAAGCGCTTTGTATGAGCGAGAAGAGACTGTGGCAGAGGAAAGAGTGGGTAGAAGTGTGGGGATGAGAAGACAGGAACAGAGAGTGTTCCAGGACATTGGATCATGGCCTGGGGTGGTGTGGACAGGTGAGGTGAGGAAGAGATGCCCGAGAGATAAGACGGATCTGTGACCCTGAGCTGCTGTG
>PVJX010031893.1:0-20847 GCA_004027295.1 Dolichotis patagonum | reverse complement strand
TTGGATTTATTGCTTACAAGAAGTTTCATATATTACTCTTCTAGATCATGAGTACAAGGACCAAAGTATTTTCTTTTTTGAATTTAATTTAATTTTTTAAAATTTTATTTAAAGAGAAGAAAGAAAAAAAAAAAACAGAATAAAGGGTAGCAACAATACAGAATTCCAAGGAAAAAAGGAAAAGAACAACAACAAAAAACCCAAGAGATTATTACTTGACAAATTACATACTGACTTCTTGGAAATAGTTGTTCAAATTATAAAGTTAAAACATGTAAAGTAGACATTCAAACAGTGAATCTGTTTATCAGTTCTGTTCCACGATCTGACAAAAAAACCCCAGCAATATGGTCATCCATCTTACCCACTCAAATATACATTCAATTATATCAAAAGGGTAAAATTAAACACAATAAAACAGAACAAAGCAGATCACAAGAAAGCAATGTAAGGATAAATTCCAAAACTAGATAATCGGAGATATTCACTCTCTATCGTATTGACTCTTGTTTTCTTCCAAATAGTTGTCCATATTGTCACATACAGGGAATTCACATGAAACAACATAGTATGGAATTGATCTGAGCAGGACGAGGAGGGAGTTTCAGGTCTTCAAGACCAGACAATAGGGAAGCCGAGAATGGCTGTCATAGTGTCTCTCATTCTCCTAAAAACAGCTGTCCATACCTTCATGTGTGTTGAACTAAAACAAAACAAAACAAAACAAAACAAAACAAAACAAAACAAGCTAAAATCACTTTGAACAAAGAATGATAATTTTGCTGGATTACACATCATGACATTATAGAATCAGCACTGGGTACTGTAGTGTCTCTTTTTCTTCAAAGTAGTTGTTCATTTCAACATGTGTTATATAGTTGGTTCTTGTAAACTGTTTATAAGCTCTACACATGCATGAGTCTCTACATGTATATCTATCCTTTCTGTATTAGAGGTAAAAACAAAACAAAGCAAGATAAAACAAAACAATTCCTAGAAAGGCATGAAGCAAAAAAGTCATATATAACCACAATACAAGGTGATCTACAATGGTTACCATGGTGTCTCAGCAGTATATAACAACATTAATAAAAACAAAGCATTGGAGACATTATAAGACTTCAAAAGCAAGTAATGCTCAAACCAGAGTGGGTATCTTAGTGAATCTTGTCATCTTCGGTGTAGTTGCCTATACACTTAGACTTGATGCTATCAATCATAACAGATTTAAATAAAATCAGTCAATACAAAGTAGCAATCTAACAACCCAGATTCAAATAAGATCAGTCATAATAAGACAGTATAAGTTATAAAGGGCTTCAGATTAAGTTCATAGGAAATTAGGGATGATTACCATAATATGTCCTCTTATTTTTGGGATAGCTGACTGTGTCCTCAAGTCTAGTGTTAAGTAGGCAAACTGGAACAGCATGTAATCCATCTAAGCAGAGTGATGAGAATAATGTAAATTTTAAATCTTGTTTCCCAATTAACAATATCCCCTGCCTTCCTTTTTTAGATAATTCCTCCCCTTTCACTCCCATAGGGTGCACTGCTTGTTTTGGGTCCCACTGCCTCCCTATATAGAGCAGCTCAATGGACCCTATCTCCTGATCTACTCTGCCTGTGTTTCTCTCTGTTACTATTTCAAGGCCATCTATACTAGAGATTACAGCCAGTCCTCTCTGCCTTATTTCTGCTATTCTGTTTTTCTACCATTGGTTGTTTATTTTTCTGTTCCACTCCACACTCTGCCCCATACACTGAGGCCTCTCTGCCACTGTTCCTGAAATGCTCATATTCTTTTTCTCTCTCTCTAAAATGTCCTTCAGTATTTTTTGTAGAGTTGGATTGGTGGTCACAAATTCTCTCAGTTCCTCTTTGTCATGGAAGCATCTTGTTTCTCCATTAATTTCTAGAGAGTTTTGCAGGATACATCAATCTGGGCTGGAGGTTGTTCTCTTTCAGGGCTTGAATTACTTCACTCCAAGCTCTTCTTGACCTAATGGTCTTTGTCAAAAAGTCTGCCGTGATTTTCCTTTATAGGTGATCTGTTTCTTTTCTCTGATGGCTTTTAATATTCTGTTCTTATATTGAATTTCTGGGATCTTGATTATTATGTGTCTAGGTATACCTCTGTTTTGGTTGTAGGTGGCTGGAGTTCTGTATGCTTCATACATCTGCATATCATTTCCTTTTTCTATGTTTGGGAAGTTTCCCTTAATAATTTCTGTGAATAGCCTTTGCAATTCCTCTGTTTTGACTCCTGCTTCTTCATTCACATGCTTTATTCTTAAGTTATAGATCCTGTTGTCATCTTCTAGTCTTTGTATAGTTACTGCCTGCTCCCTTGTTATTTTTAAGGGATCTTCCCTTTCATGATCACACATTGCAAGCCTGTGTTCAATTTTTGATAGTCTATCTTTGGTTTCTTTCAAGCAGTTTTGCCAGCTTTCTATGGAGTCTTTAGTTTCCTGATAATCTCTTTGAATTTGCTTCATGAATTCTATGTTTTTTTGGTATTCTTCATTAAATGTTTCTTTCCTTTTGGGTTCCTCCTTTCTTCTGTTTGTGTCTTCTTGAGAGGTGCCCAGTCTTTCTTGTATTGATCTACTTATCTCTTGTTTAATTTGAATTAATATTTCAGTTTTGATCCCGCTGATGAGGTCCTGAAGATATCTCTTTATGTCTGCTACCGCTGTGTCTGATGTTGCATGTTTGCTGCCCTCAATCTCTTTTGTATTTACCTCTCCTGGATCTATGTTCTCAGGGTTGGGGGCTGGAGGTTTTGTCTTGTTTCTCCCTCTTGTTATGTTTTTGGTTCCTTCCATACAAGTGTATAGTGCAATTTCCAGCCCCTTTTCTTGTTGCTTAAAGTTCCTCTAGAGGGCGCAGGCTAGGAGCTTCTGCCCTCTGCCTTCCACTATCAGAAATTGAAGTTCAAGCATGGGCAGTGTGCGCTGGCTCCTCCCCTCTGGGCCAGTCAACCTTTGCAGGCCTTCACTGCGTCAGTGTGTGGCTGTGCTCAGGGAATTAGTTTGTAGCAACCCACTGGGTCCTGGCCAGGGGCACGGCCCAATCCAAGCAGATTCCACCAATCGGCTCGGCGAGGGGGGCAACCAACTGAAGCCACTTCCTTATGGAGTTAGGGCTGTCCTGCCCAAATCCAACATGCCATCCAGTCGGTTTCCCCTTTCCCGTGGGAGGGTCTTATTCCCATCACTCACTGAGTGTTGATGCTGGTCCCTGAGAACTGCTGGGCTCCCAGACCTCTGACTTCAGCATGGCTGTGGCGCAAATTCTCCGTGCCTCTGGGTGGGTCGTGTGCAGGGCGGGGTCCGGGCGAGCTGCACACAGGGATGTTCAGCTCCATGCTCTGGCTGCTCAAGCCAGTGGCATCGGTGCAGTGCAGTCTGTCAGGTTGGTCTCGGGCAGGAATTCAGATGGCTCGAGGAGGGCGCCATGCTTGCTGATCTTAGCTTCACTAATGGTAGCCCCGGGACCTCATATTTGAGCAGTTTTTTTTAACTTTAGTTTCTTCCTGGGTTGAGAGAGTCCATCTCTCTCTGTTTGGGTCTCTCCAGGGTGTTAAATTCTGGCATTTAAGCTGTCTCTCTCAGAGAGGATCTCTCTCCTGCTACCTATCAGTCTGCCATCTTTGGAAACTCCAAAGTATCTTCTAAAGCCAAATTTGATGTATCAGGTCTGATACTTTAAAGTCACTTCTAGATTTCTGTGCAGCCTGGGATATAGAGTTTGGGCACAAATGCTACACATTTTTTTTGGAGAAATCATAATGATTTAGTGACAATGAGTTAGATATCAGATGGTTGTGTAAAATCTAGAATTTACCACTGCTAAAGTGAGCCTGGACACAATAAATTAAATGCCAGTAGAATTCCTTTAATTCCCTAAAAACAGGTACTCTGTCTTATGTGAGAGCTGTGACAGTCAACAGCTTCTTGAGAAGTCAGTTTTCAAGGCTTCCTTTAAATGAAAAGTTAATTACCTAGTTTATTTAATAGGATACATAAGTGGATATAGGCTTAGGACACCAACATATTCAATATATTTTCTGTCCCTTCTACATGCACATTACACACTTGTTTATTATTGATGTTTATCTATCATTTATATATAGTCAAATGTATATATAATTTATATATAGGTAAAAAAGAATTCCTCTGGGTTTCTATTTAAAGACTCAGTGCAGCAAGTATTATTATTATTATTATTTTGAAATCAAGTCTCTTCAGCAGTATTTTCCTTCTGGTAATAGAAATTAGTTGTTTGTAGATTAGGCAGAAGTGAATCAATTCAGAAGATAGTTCAACATGAGTATGAGAATAAAATGGAAGCAAAAAATGTTCTGTTTTAAACTTTAGGCTATACAACTGTCATTGTCGGCATGTACACGTTTGACAGTTTTAGTGTTTAACTGCCTAAATTTGACTAAATCAACAGAAGGCAACACATTGAAACCAAATAAGACTGCATGTTGATCCCAGAGTCACATCAGCTTCAAGGGTCTCCATCCATTTTAAGTTTACACTTCCCAGGAACTACATTTTTTATAGTTTGACAGAGATAATTAATGTTAATGTTTTAAGATAGTCAATCCACCTTTACAAGAAAAGAAAGAAATTAAACCCCAAGATTCAACACAGGGAACTATTAAGAGTGGTCAACCCATGATGATTTTGATAATGATTTTGGGAATCTCTTTTCCTTTTGAACAAGATTAGTTAAATTTTGGGTAGTTTCTTTGTTAAAGTTACCAAGTGAGATCAAAAATAACATTCAAGGATTAAAAACAAGTGTCCCTCTTCTTCCACGAATGAAGAAACTGGAAGTGCTACTACCACCGCATTTTCAGTGTTTCCGGAAGACGATCCTCTCCTGTTTCCAGTGCAGGCGCAGTGTGTTCAGAGTCCCTCTCATGCCTGGCAGGGTGACCGTGTTTGCAACCTGCTTCCTCACTTGACGAGGCACAGGCTTGGGAACAGCTGTACACAATTAAACTAATTATCGTTTGTCACCAGTCCCCGAATTCTGCGTTCACATAAAAGAAAGATGTTAGGGCACCCACGCTTCAAAATGCCCAGTTGTGTTACCCTCTAGTTTGATAGAGCATCTTTACGATGAAGAGTTTTAAAGCACCGACCACATCTTTGTAAAGCTGTTGCCAGTCAACTTCATAATCATTTTCTCCTAACTCACTAGCGCATCATTTCTTTGGGATTCCTCCCATCTTGGATGTTGATATGCCACATAAAAATGAAGGACACAGCAGAGGATAAAATGGATATCAGACATACCAGTGCAGGCTTCTAAAAAACAAATAGTTAATGACTAACGCTGTTTCTTAGGGCAGTAAAGCTTATGAGTAAGATTTCTAGTCATTTAACTGTTTGATTAAAATGTGTCTTTCCTTACATAAATAGTCTAAAGAGTTTAATATGACTTAGAGGATCATATGACTAGCTTTACCTTACTAACTAATCCTCAAGGTTGTATCTATTTATTGAAAATCTGCCGGGGTAGAGCTCAGTGATGTAAGTGCCTACCTGGCAAGCACAAGGTCTGAGTTTGATTCCCACTACCAAAACAAATAAACAAAACCAAAAAAACTATTTATTGAAAATCAAACTCAGCAAAAGTAGATTTGCTTCAAATTTGCCAGGTTCTTGGGGGGAAAGTGTTTTTACATTATCGGGACAGTTACTTTTGAATTTTTCTACTGGAAATTTTTTTAAAACTTAGGAGTGAAGGATGGGAGAGACATACCTAGAAAATATTCATATCTTATGCAATTAGACTTTTCAATTAAAGCCACATTCTTCTAAATTTTTTTCTTCTAAGTATTTTTTCTTTTAAAATAGGAATGTTTGCTTAGTATATTTAGATATCAAATAATAGAACTTGTAGAGCAGTTTGCATGAATATATTTATTGAAACATTGTTTATAGTAAGAAACATTTGGGAAATAATTTAGATATCTCACAGAAGAACAGATAAATAAATTATGAGAGATTTGATCCAATAGCCATTTTAAATATTCATGAAGTCTATGAAGCCACATGTACTATGATTATTGTGAAATAACCAAAGAAAATCCAATGTTAGTATTGTAAAATGAAGAGGAACAAAAAACCAGGATATAAGGAGGGGGATGTACTGATTTCAAGTTTATTTCTTTGTATGTCAAGCTTCTAAAATCTCTATGCCTATAAATTGATTGATTTAATTTGAAGTAATATATTAGAAAGATTTATTTTTGTACAGAAGAGAGACTGTGCAAACCTTATGATACAATCTAAAAAGGGGGGAGTTTAGGATACCTGAGCTTATTTTTATTTATTGATTTATTCCTACTATCAGGAATCAAACACAGGGCCTTTACTTTCCAGGCAGGAGCTGTGCCACTAAGCCGTGTCCCTGGCCCCCTGATACCTGAGTTTAAATAAAAACCCATTCAGTAAATATCCTTTTGAGCTGTCTCTCCTACCCCTCAATTTGTTCAACATTTGAAAGTTTTGGATACCCTTCCAATTTATTCAACATTTGAAAGTTTTGGATATGCAAATTTTATAGTGTAGACTTAGGATAATAATTTAAGCCAAGTTTTCTATCCAGGCTTATAACTTCAGTCTTCTTCCTTAATAAAATACCTTATTCAATTACTGCATATAACAGACCACTTTAAAAAATTACTTTATACATGTTTGCCATACATAATGATCACATTTATCATGGGGAATTTGTACCTGTACATAATATATCTTAATTTTCCCTATTCCTTTTCCCTCTCTTCAACCCTTCTTCCTCTCCCAATTTCCTAAATCTATTTCCATTTTCCTTCAGTTCTCTCTTTTAAATCTTTTTTCTTTGTTCCCTTCCCCCTCCTCCTTTCTTTTTCCCTCTTTCCATTAGATTTTATTTCCAAATATCTGTCCTTTATTTTTCTTTTTTATACTTTAGGTTTTTCACACAAGAGAAACAATAGGATATTTAAACCTGTGTGTCTGATTTATTTCACTTAATGTGATGGTCTCCAGATGCATCCATTTCTTGAAATGTCTCAAATTTATCCTTTATGACAGAGTAAGTACAGTACTCCATTGTGTGTAAATACCACATATACTTTATCCACATCTATTGATGGGCTTATGAGCTGTTTTCAAGATTTAGCTATTATAGATTGTGCTTCTGCAAACATAGGTATACATGTATCACTGTGGCAAAACTTTAACTTTTTGCGGGGACTATACCTAGAACAACATAGGTGGGTCAAATGGAATCTCTAGTGTTAGTTTTTTGAGGAATCTCTATAGTGATTTCCACAGTGGTTGTACCAATTTACACTCCCTCCAGACCAACAGTGGTTCCTTTTTGCTCACAGCCTGGCAAGCATTTGTTGTTGGTTTATTTCTTGAGGATAGGTATTCTCTCTAGAGTGAGATGGAATCTCAGTATTGTTTTAATTTATATTTCTCAAATGACCAATGATGTTGAACATTTTTTCATATACTTATTTGCTATTTGTACTTTTTAAAAATCTGAGATATATCCATTTCAGCTGCCCATTTTTAGACTAGGTCTTTAAATTGGGGGGGGTCTAATTTTTTTAGTACTTTATATACTCTAGATATTAGTCCTCTGAGGAATAGCTGGCAAATTTTTTCACCATTCTCTTCACTCTGTTGGTGATTTCCTTTGCAACAGCTTTTTAATTTGATGTGATTATACTTGTTGATTTTTTGTACTTTTTTCTGTGTGATCAGAGTTTTGTTCATAAAGTCTTTGCCTACACCTAGGATGAAGACAGCTTCGTATATACAGTAATTTGCCCATAGCATATTTTCGTAAGGGAGTTTATACAATATGTACTTCATTAATTAATGGGCATGAGTGACTGTACAGATATTTAATATTAAACAGTTAATATTAAACAGTCAATATTGTTTCTGGAAAGGAAAAAAAACATATCATATAAGCCATGGCTGCCTTGAGTATTTTGTTCATTCTAATAGCTGATAATAAAGATGAGAACTCAAGAGACCCATTGTCAATAACAAAGATAGACATTTACTCCAAAGCTAAAGCTGGATATAGTCAAACACTGTATTAGATCAATGAGCTTCAGATTCTATACAAGTGCAGTTAGAAATGGTCTAGTCCATATTTTCTCTCATTGAAAAGTTTTATTTTAAAGTACGTATCATAAATATCAATTTTGGAAAAGTTGAATTTTCTTAGGAAAAAATAACCCCAATGGCGCAGACTCTATCTCCTACTATCCAGTGTGTGGTCACATTTCAGAGTCAGCCCCAGAACACGAAGGTTGTGGTTTGGCCCATTTCTATCTTTCTAGCCTCATCTTCTTCCTTATATTACTATATATTCTCAACACACCAATATAAGTTATCTTTTTCAAAACCACCAGTGCCTTCCTTATGTCTGCTCCATGTCTTTATTGACTTTCCTTTCTCCATTAGCCTGACATATCTTACCTGTCTCTTCAAAATCTGTTCCCTGGCACCTGTCTCTATTTCTCCATTCTCCTGAGAGCCCACAGGATTTTGTATTTAACTTCATTGTAGTATTTCCCTTATTCTTTAGATATTTCGTTGCAAATATAGTTTCCATCAATCCAAGATTTTGATAAAGGCATGAAAATGCATTATTTTCATTTCAGTGCTTAGTGTAGAACAGATGCTTAAAGAATATCTGGTGATTAAAATGTGTAACAGTGAAGAATAAACTTGCAATTAAAAACTAAAACAAGCATCAAGCTCTTCATGGTACATCTAGCAAAAAAAAAAAAAAAAAAAAGAAGTCAGATGGAATTTAGTGACTCAAGGAAGAGGGAAAGATGTTGAGGGAGCTGGGAAATAGAGCCCAAGAAGTAATTAAAAGGTAATTTAGAATTTCTGTAGCCCATTGTTGCTTCAGAGATATATTTCAAATTTGCTTTGCTTCAATTAAACTTCTAAAATACCCCACCCCCACCCCAGTAAAAATGAGGCCACAGTTTCTTGCCTGATTTGTTGTGATTCTTTGAAACATCAGGATTCAATGGGTCTCTGCATTTGGGGGTATATTATTCTCATTTGGGATAGACATTCTCAATTGAATTCAAAAGGGTAAGATCAAGTAGGAAAGTAATATGTTTTTGCATGAATATTTTCATACAGTGGTATGGTTTTAAGACAGAAAATTCTTTGCAAGTCCTCTATAAAGAAGTGAGATCTATGTCCTCTTCTCTTCAATCTAGGCTTCTTAACTGACTAATAGAACGTGGTTGAGTCAAGACTCCACACCCACACCTATGAAGTGACAGCTTTTACTTCCTGCTTCTTAGGACACTCACTCTTGGAGCCTTGGCGCCATGAGTGAGGAAGCCCAAGCTGCCTTGTGGAGGAGAGAGTGTGGATGTGAATTTGCTCTCAGGACCAGTTAGCCTGCCCTGTGGATGAGCCTTCTTGAAAGAGAATGGACTCCCCCCTCCACACTGATCTACAAGCCCTCGTAGTTCCCAGGATGTCACATTTCACCATAACATGGCAGTAAGTAAAAAATATTTCCTATGGGAGTTATACTCAAGGTTACTGTTTTTCTTGTTGTGAATATGAACTCAAAGTTTTCACCGAATAAGATAAAGTATAATGTATGATGTGGTTCAAAATTTAAAAAGGGTTTTATTACTGACCATTATAATCTGTCGATATTAAGACCAAACAGGCTACCAAGCAATCTTTTCTTTTCTTCTCTTTTTTCTTTTCTTTACTTTTATCCTCTTTTCTTTTCTGTTTTTCTGTTCTATTCGTTACTTTTTTTCCTTTGTTTTTTGTTTCTTCTTTCTTTTTAACGAGTACATGTTTGCAGTACACAGTGTTTACATTCCTTGTGTGGTGCTGTACAGACACATAGTGCATCTTAATTTTTTTCATTCCCTATCCTTCTCCTCTTTTCTTCCTCCTTCCATCTCTTCATCCCTTTCCTAGGTGAGAAAGATCTATCATTCTATTTCCTATTATCTATCTTTTATTTTGGTGTTTCTTATATAAAAGTTTGGTTTCTTATATCAATGAAACCATGTGATATTTAATCTTGTTGTGTCTAATTTATTTCACTTAACATTATGGTCTCAAGATGTGTCCATCTTTCTACAAATTCCTCAAGTTTTACTTTGTGGCATAGTAGTACTCTATACTGTCTGTAAATGCCACATTTTCTTAACACATTCATGTGGACATGTAAGCTGCTTCCAAAATTTAGCTATTATGAATTGTGCTATGAACATTGAGAAATGATCTTTAAGTCTTTCAGAAAGATAATAAAAGGGAAATAGCTGGGTCAAATGGAATTTCTAGTTTTAGTTTTCTGAGGAATATTCACTCTAATTTCTGTAGTGGTTGTACTAGGTTACATTCTTATCAACAATGTAGAGGGTTCCTTTCCCCCCATAGTCTCTCTCGTATTTGTTATTATTTAATTTCTTGATGGTAGCCATTCTTTGTAGGGTAAGATACAAGCTCAATGTTGTTTTAATCTGCATTTCTCTAGTAATCAATGATATTGAGCATTTTTTCATGTGTTTATTAGTCATTTATACTTCTCCTGAGAAGTGTGTATTTATTTCAGTTGCCTATGTTTTGATTGGGTCTTTTATTGGGAGGGGTCTAGTTTTTGAGATTCTTTGTATTTTCTAGGTATTAGTCCTCTGAAAAATAGTTAATGAAAATATATTTCCTGTTCTATGGCTTTTCCTTCCATTCTGATGATTGCTTCTTTTGCTGTTAAATTAGATCCTTTCATTTAATATGATCCTATTTATTGATTCTCTACTCTTTCCTGTGCAAGTGGATTTTTGTTCAGCAAGTCCTTGCCTATACCTATGGCTTTAAGAGTCTTACCTGTTTTATCTTTCAGAAGACTAAGTGTTTCTGTTTTAACATTATAGTTCTTTAATCTATTTTGATTTTAGTTTGGTATGGTGAAAGATATGGTTCTAGCTGCATTCTTCTAGATGTGGATAGCTAGTTTTCCCAGCACCATTTATTAAAGAGGCTACCTGGTGTAAGTTTTTTGTCCCTTAGTAAAAAAAAAATTATATTTACTTGAATGTTCTTGGGCTTCTTTCTGTAGCCACTATTAGGTTCTATTGATTCTCATGCCTGATTTTGTGCCAGTGCCATGCTGTTTTTATTACAGGTGCTTTGTAATCTAACTTTAAGTCTGGGATTGTGATGCCTCCTGTTTGTTCCTGTTACACTGGATTGCTCTTGCAATTCTAAGCTTCTGATTCTGTGCAAATTTTAGAATTGTTTTTTCCAATTATGCAAAGAAGACTTTTGGTGCTATGATTAGGACTGCATTAAATCAATTCTATGGTCATTTTGATTATACTGGTTCTGACTATCAAGACAGTTCCATTTTCTGATGTCCCTTTCGAGTTTCAGCATACTGTAGTTTTTGTTGTAGAAGTCTTTCACTTCCTTAGTTAATTCCTAAATACTTAATTTTTGTTGGTAGTACTGTGAATGGTATTTCCCCCCCCCCCCAAATTGTTTCTCAGTAGGTTCATTATTGTTTACAGGAGTTCTACTGACTTTTGTTCATTTAGGTTGTGTCCTGCCACATTACTAAATTTGGTTATTAGTTCTAAAGAGTGTTCTGGTGGATTTTTTGGGTTTTCTGTGTAGGGATCATGTCATCTGCATGTTATCTTTCTATTGATAACTGCTTACTTTGTTGTTACAATATGAGCATTCAAGGTATACATTTTCCTCTTAGGACAATTTCATTATGTCCCATATGTTATATTGTTTACTTCTAGAAACTGTCTTATTTCTTTCTTGATTTCTTCTGTAACATATTGTTGATTTAGGAGTTGTTTAGTTTCCATGCATTTGTACAAGTTCTGTGTTTTCTTGTTATTAATTTGTAGTTTCATTGCACTATGATCTGATAATATGCATGGTATAATTTCAGTTCTTTCCATTTATTTAAGATTGTTTTATTGGCTAGTATTGGGTCTGTTTTGGAGAAAGTTTCTTGTGTTCCTGAGAACAATGTGTGTTGTTGTTGGGTAGAATACTCTGTATGTATCTATTAAGTCCTTTTGTTCCAAGATTTTATTCATTTCCTCTGTTGATATTTTTTTGTTTAGTTTATCTTCTTATGATAGTGGGATATTGAGTTACCTGCCTATAATTGTATTTACTTTTCCCCTATTTTTAAGACCACAATAAAATAACCTCATTAGGACAAATAATATTTTTTCAAACAATTTCAGAAGTTTTACATCATGAAAGCTGGTAATCTCATGACAATGAACATATTGAAGCTATCTTCAATCTAAGAAAAGTAAATTTAGGAAAATAAAACTTCAAAAATAAAATTTTACTTTTATTAGTTTGTCTTTACAATATCCAAAGAAAATGAACATGTGATTACTATATCAGTTACATTTTAGATGTGGTTTGTGTGTGTTGCCCAGTGGTTGGAGTGTTGGTCCCTAGTGTGACAATATTGACAGATGTTCTGGACCTTTAAAAGGCTCACAGATTATTAAGTGCCCTGCTCTTGGAAAGGATTAAAGTAGCTATCATGAAACTCTGCATTCGTGCTCACAAGATGGTGCTGTAGTTAGGGTGCACCTGCCTAGCCAGGTATGGAGGTGCACACCCAGAATCCCACAGTCTGAGAGACTGAAGCAGGAAGATTGCAAGCTCAAACCCAGTCTAGGAAACTTGGGGACTTAGTGAGGCCTGCCTCAAATTTGAACAACAACAAGAACAACAACAGTAACAGCAACATTGTAAGGATGTAACTTGGTGAAAAGATGCTGGATCTTGACCTCTGAATTACTCTGGTTTCCTCTCATGAAATGTGATCTCTTCCTCTCATATACCCATGCCATAGTGATGCCATCTGCCATGAAGCCCTCACAAGATGCCGAAGCAAAGGGGCTCCTAGATTTTCAGTCTCCAAATCATGAGCCAAATAATCCCGTTTTGTTTAGAAAGTTAGCCTGGCTTAGGTATTTTGTTATAGCAATAGAAAATGTTCTAATAGAATATCTACATAGATACATTTCATGGCAGCACGATTATAAAGATACATAATCAAGTGATAGCCATTTATTTGGCCTGAGTATGTACTTATTTTTCCTCCCAGATTTACTTACGTCTACTTGACCACTTACAATCATCTATATTTATGATGTACATGTTATTTTACAATATATACACATTATAAAATGATAGAATCAATTAATGTAGCCATCACTTCACATGATTCTTTTGTGATTTTTGTGATGAGAACATTTAAGATTTATTCTCTGTACTTTTCAAGTACACATTACATTATTATTTTGTCACCACGTTGTTCAATAGATCTCTGGAACTTCTGCTTAACTGAGGCCTTGTACCTTTTGACTAAAATGTCCCTAAAAGTCATTTTGTTACTACAAATTTATAACATTCCCAGATGGCTAAATAATAATATCTCCTGTACTTAGACTTGCAAAAAGTGCCAAGAGTAGTAGGAGTTTACCACTACAAGAATTTTATCCCTGATAGCCATCTGAAAATTTGGATTCCTCTTCAAAGCTCCCTGGCAATTAACCAAACACAGTTATCAGCGTAACAGTGTTTACCCTTTTATGATTTCTTTCACTACTTCCTGCCAAGGTCATAGTGCATGAATGTGTGTATGGGTTGGGGCTTAAATATTTACCTATTTGGGATTATTAAGCAGAAGGTATAGTTCTGCATTTTTCTTCACTATAATTCACTTAGTTTCTCCATCTGTAGATGACTTTGTTTCTCTAAAGTATTACTCAAAAATTACCCAAATATTAATGGGAAAATTCTCACAGTTTCTATAGGATATTTATAAACAGAATACTGCAGGTAACTTGCAGATGGTAATGGTAAAGTGGCAAATTTCAAGCACTATAAGGACTGCTTTTGCAATTTAAGCCTCTGCAATTTAAGACTTTTGTTTTCTTCTGTAAATCAAGCAAGGTCGATTCTTTTTTATTGTAGTGTGACACATGCATACAAAAAGGGAGCAAATCACAAATACCTAACTTGGTAATTTTCATGAAGTGAACACACCTGGCGAATTACTGCCCTGATAAAAAAGTCTGGGCATCATTCATGACTCCCCATTTCATTCTCATGGCCAAGTTAGTCTTTCTGACTCCAACCTGCAATCTAGGGCTTCTGAAACTTAAAACTCCATCTTACAACTTGCGTTTGTTGAAACTTCGGAAAATAAATCCTCCAAAACCACGTTCCGTATAATCTCTTAATGCTTTTATCTGTGTATGGACATTTAGGTAGCTAAGGATATACTAGCAGAGTTGAGTCTGTCTTCTCCTACTTAGGCCATTCTAGAAATACTGACAGTCCTCAGTAAGAAGGTAGTTGAGGCGTTGTCTGGAATGCTCTGTTGTAATGTAACCAACAAGGAATCCACTATGAATCTCCACCCTGAGCATTTGCTTCCCCCTTTCTTGCAAGGACAAAACATCATACACTTTCTGAGAGTATGCTTCACAAAAATAAGCAATACTCAAACACCATTTTTTTGACCACTATGGAAGACATGATTATGTAAAGAGCTGAGAGGAGATATTTTATTGATGAAACACCAATGAGTCAAAGATCTGTAGATGAAATTTTCCTGAAACACATTCCTCTAGTACAAGGGAAACCACTTGAACTGAAACATGTTTTAGATCTAGGGAACTTCTGCTCAGAGAAGGAAAATAATTGGAAACACCTGGCCCTCTCATATCATTTGCTTCATGTTTTTCTTTTACAAATCTTGGAGGGGAAGAAGGTGGGAGGGCAGTCTGTTAGGGTTGAGATGGCTTATTGACCATCACCAGAGCCCTTTTGGTTGTATGTTTATACTCCCAATGTGAACATGATAATCACACAAATACAGACAGCTGGAAGAAATTATAAACCATGAAAAAAGTTAACTTTTATTGTACATTCTTAGATTCCCTCCTAGTCTCCTCAAAACATCATGACTACTTAGTTTCTATAGTAACCATGAAAAAGACAGAACAGCCTTCACAATTTAGACAACATGTGACTCAAAAATAATACTTAATGGTACAAGGTGGCACAAAGTGAGACTGACAGTTTCTGAAAATGTATGCATCTACTCCTGAATGTCTGAAGAATGAATAAATAATATGATATGTGTAGTCTAGCAACTAGAAAACATTTATTCTGCATTAGCACACTGGTGTTATATCAATCTTCTCTACTCTAACCCAAAAAGTATTTGGGAAATAATCTTGTTCAGCAATGGATATCTTCTTAGATGCTTAGACTGCAGTATTACTTCTTTTGCTATCTTGGAAATATTAATCAGATTTTATCAGAGTTTTTTTAAACCATATTTTGGTTTATTTTCTTTTTTTGTTTTCTGGTGGTGTCAGGAATTGAACTCAAGGTCTTCACACTGAGTTATAGTCCCAGTCTTTCTTCAATTTATTACTTTGACAAAGGGTCTTGCTAAGTTGCCCAGGTTGGGCTTGAATTTGTGATCCTCCTACCTCAGCTTTCTAGACTGCTGGGATTATAGGCATAGTGCTACCATGACACAGCTTCTGTCACATTATTTAATTAAAACATTTTTGTTCCCTTGACGTTTCCTATCTGCAGAATTTTGTACATAGTATTATAAATCGGAAGTTGAGATTAATTTGACTGGATTTGAGATAACTATAAGCATTTCTAAAAACTTCCAACTAGTTACCCCATGTTAGTCTCACTAATTTCTCCCTGCTTTAGACAGCTGAGTAGGTCTATACTTCAAGGAAACAGCTTCCATACAGAAAATCAGTTTGAACACGAGGTTCGTAACTCCTAACTTATATTTGAAGAACATGCACCCATAGAAGTAACACAGGGGGTAGTTGGGCAGGAATAAGAGACTGAAATCTCATGAGGTATTGCATGTGAACAAAACTGGTTTGGCTTTTGACTAATCATCTCAACTACTTAGAAAACAAGCACTTCAACTTGTCCACTAAGTCTATCAAATTCTTTAAGAAATAGTTATCATAAAGTCATAAAAATTTATCTTTTCCAAAAGAAAACATTTTCTTGCTTGCTGCTGACCACCTCTCCTGCATAATGAAGGGTGGCTGTGCTATGCCAGGCATCCTGCGTTCTCTAGACTCCTATCCTCCTGAGACAGATCTTGTCCACAATAACGATGATGACATCAAAAACAGCAAATTAAATGACTATGTATGATGAAATGTCATTCAGACTGAAAATATGTTACAAACATGCAAAGTTGAGATATTGAGTCATTCAATTCACATTAATTTTAAATTATGACCTGGAAGTACCAGGTCTTATATTTACATGTGAATAGATATAGGTCAACTGCGACAGGTAGAAAATTATTTATGAGTTATCTCAACTTTTGCCAAAGTAAAAGGCTTACTTTTTTTTTTTCCTGCTGACTCAATTCTGTAAGATGCATAATATTTAGGTTACAATTTTAGTGGTGATTTATGCTACAAAGGGCTTTTTGATTCCTAGGCAACTTAACTATTTCACTAGTCAGTCATGAATACTTTGAAGGGAAATAGTTGTGGACAACAAAACATGGATGAAATTTCAATTCACTGAAGAATTTTGGAAACTAATATGTCATTTTGGGGGCTGAGATGAGGAAGATATTATAAGTACACAATTGAAAAAGTTATTGCAAAGTATAGATAGAAAACACTGATATCAGAAAAGGTAGCAGTTAGATTTTCAAAAATTTCTTTAGCAAGTTTTCATGGTGAAGAATTTTAAATATTGGTCCCTCTTTCTGGGCTATTAAGTCCTGATTTTTCATTCATAATAACAGGGCCCAGGAGAAAGTGTCATGGGAAATTCTCATCTAGGTACCAAAGAAGGGTGTTGGGAGAGCTAGAAGGAGATCCCATGTATAGAGTGTGCAGTATGGACCATTCAGAAGAGTGAAGGTGTGAGCTAATGGCTTTATTAATGGACAGATTCATCATCAGAACTTCATGAGCAGTGTCTCCTATCTACACTATAAGAAGTTTTAGTGGTTATGAATTTAATACCCTGTGTTAGCAATGTTGGGTGTTCTCTATAGATTCCTAAGCCATCATGTACTCTTGACGTCAGGGCTGGAGATATATAACCAGAACTGGCCTCTTCCCTTTTGATTCTTTATCTCAGAATCCCCAGGGCTTCCCAGTGAGTCTGCCAGTTCGTGGCAGGTGACACTCACATAGGAAAATTACCTGGCTTTTCCAGTGTTCTCTGACTTGTGGAAAGTTCTATTTCTGCAGCATTGTGTGATATCACCCACTCGTACTGCCCATTAGTCACACAATAGAACTCCTACACAGTCTTAGCAAAACATTAAGTAAAGAAAGCATTTTGAGAGCCATGACTCTGAATACATTGCCTGTTTTTAATCAGTTGCTGCACAGAAATGTGATTAGCAAAGCAAAGACCTCAGAGGTTGAACTTTGATTTGCTTGCGTTTTTTGCACTAATTGGCATGCTGTTAAATGAGCAATTTTGAAAGTGAGACCTGGATCTTGTTTGCATTATGGAACAGACTTGAGATGCTCATTGTAGCCAAGTCCTTTTGTGATGAAAATATTTCTAGTTCCACTTTTTAAGGCTTTGTTTTTTTCTTTCCCTGTCAGACAAGCTGGAGGTGGGGCAATAAAACAAAGACTATCTTTAAACTTGGCAGAGTAGTGGGGAGAGTATTGGCCCTAGGCTGAGATTCTAAACTCTGCCTTGTACTACTAAGTGACTTTAGGTAAGTTACTTAATCTCTCTGAGCTAAAGTTTCTTCACCCATAAACTGGAGATAAGTTCAGCCCTGACTCGCACACAAGCTCAAATGAGATAATGTAAAAGCCATGAAATGCTATACAGACGTCTAGCATTACAAGTCACCGAGGAATGCTTATGACTACCAATAAGAACTGAAGCAACCATGGCCTTGTCTCCAAACAGACATGGCAGACTCAGACTCAGGAGCTGACAGCAGTAGATAAGTCTCTGATGGAAAGCTAAAATAAACACGCGACATTTTGCTCCTGGTGAAGGCTTTGGAAATATTTTGAGGATACAATGCTGGTCAGGCCTAAAGTTTCCACCAAATGCGGATGGAGGCGCTGAGAAGACAGAAATAAGGGTACTAAGGAGGCCTAGAACTTTTCAAAATGGAACAGATTAAAAAAATCAGTGCTACCAGATATTCTGCCAGAGAGGATCAACGAAAAGCCTGTAACTGTGATAGTTAAGCAAAATAATAACTGAGGAGGACCAAAAAAAGCTAAAATCTTAGCCAAAATGGTGTTATTTAATAACCAATGAAATGATTCAGAGCATTTTTTTCCCAACACAAACAAACAAACTTATTTTGTTGTAAAAATATACCCCGTTCCCAATCATGTGCAGTTTCAGGATGCAGTAGGATTTGTTTATGGTTCATGAGAGCGAAGAGTAATTGGATTGCACAAGTGCTGCATGCTAATGCTTTGCAGATTTCAGGTGCCACCGTTTGCACTTCAACTACACACTCCTGAAGGTTCTGGCACCAGGAGGGAGTGGGTCCCCATACAGATGCAACTGTCTGGGAACAGGAATTTTATCAGTGAGAACCAAGGCTAGAGTCTCCAGATCCAGATCCAGGCGCTTGCAATTAAAGCGCCTTGGGTAATTTAATTTTGGCTCTGTGGTTAATTACTGGTTAATTTTAGTACCCTGCCTCGTCAGCTGCAAAATGAAATGATTGGAATACATCTTTTTACAGTCCCAATGTCCTATGAGAAGCACCAGAAAAGGAAACTCTGAATAGGGAAGTTGTGACCATCCCATATTTAGGATGTTGGATATTTAAAGATACGATACTTTGCGAATGAGGAGAAGAGGCCTGTGAAACTGCAGGTGTCTTAATCACTTTCCTATCACCGGGACGAAATATCTGACATCCACCACTTCTAGGAGGACAGGTTTATTTTGACTCATGGTGACAGCCTATGGTTGGCTGGGTCAAAGTCAGAAACAGCACGGCAGAGAAGCACGTGAAAGAGAGCAGCATGGAAAACCTGCTCACTTCATGGTGGGCAGGAAGGAGAGAGAGACAGAGAGAGAGAGAGAAAGAGAGAGAAAAAGCAAGGAGGGAGCTACACCCTTCCAGGTCTTGCCCCCAGAGACTCACCTCCTTTGATAAGGGCTTACTTCCCAAT
The DNA here is from genome assembly GCA_004027295.1 of Dolichotis patagonum. Taxonomy (NCBI): domain Eukaryota; kingdom Metazoa; phylum Chordata; class Mammalia; order Rodentia; family Caviidae; genus Dolichotis; species Dolichotis patagonum. Next base: position 1,565 of record PVJX010031893.1, on the reverse strand, counting down.
AGCACGGTTCACTATATTTGCCCCAGGGCACAATTACCTTCCAAATGCATGAAGGGGAGACATTCTAGATGTAAACCGTAATAATAGGGTGACCTTCAGAAAAGCAGGAGTGATGATCTGTGAACATCCGGCAGAGACAAGCCGAAAGCAAGTGGGCAGCTGAGCAAACCTGCAAGGCTTTTCAGCATCAGCGACTATAGGATATAATGAACAATCCATGTTCCGGTGGTTTTTAAAGACAGTTTTTGCAAAGTACTTGTCTTACTATTTTTACCCACATACAAGCTTAGCTGGAGGGATGTGAAAGGACATTAGACTGTGTGAAGAGTAAAGTTAAGTCATTTATGTGCAGAATAGTAAGAAGTGTGCTGGGGACATAGCTCAGTGGCATGGCGCCTGGCAAGCATGAGTCCTCAAGTTCATTCCCTGGTTCCAAAACAAAGAAAATGCAGCATTCTAAAACGATAGAATGGATGGCCGTAGTTTGAATCTCAGACCAAGGAACATTTCAACACTTGTCAATAAAGAGTAGGAAAACACAAAGAGATCAGTCATAGATATGAGCTAGAGAAAGACTGACAATAAGGAATTTGTGACTAGAAGTATCGGCTTGTCATCACTTTTCAGGGGAAGAGTTTGAACACAATTACTTAAGAAACAAAATTGCTTTTGTTGGGATCATCCTCAATTGCTTAGATGTTGCTATCAACATTCAAAACATCAGACACATAAGGAAGCAACACAAAGTTAAATAATACAAGGTCATTTAGCAATTAATAGTAGAGGGCGAGAGATCCCCCGGAAGATGGCGGACTGGTAGGTAGCAGGAGAGAGACCCTCTCTGAGAGAGACAGCTCAAATGCCAGAATAAAACACCCTGGAGAGACCCAAACAGAGAGAGATAGACTCTCACAACCCAGAAAGTAACTAAAGTGCAAAAACCCGCTCGAATATGAGGTCCTGGGGCTACTATTAGTGAAGATAAGATCAGCGAGCACGGCACCGCCTCGAGACGCCTGAATTCCGCCCGACCTGAACAAGCGATCCGCGCTGAAGCGACTGGCTTGAGCCGCTGGAGCTCCGAGCTGAACAGCCCTGCGTGCAGCTCGCCTGGACTGGCTCTGCACACGACCCACCCAGAGACACCGTGGATTCCCACCACAACCGCGCTGAAATCGGAGCTCGGACAGTCCAGCAGTTCTCGGGGACACGGTGAGTGATGGGAATATGTCCCTACCAAGGGAAAGGGGAAACCGACTGGATGACATGTTGGATTTGGGCAGGACAGCCCTAACTCCCCTTGCCGAGCGGATTGGTGGAATCTGCTTGAACTAGGCCATGCCCCTAGAGGGGACCCAGTTACTTCCCCTGAGATCAGTGCACACTGATGCAGTGAAGGCCTGCAAAGGTTGACTGGCCCAGAAGGGAAGAGGTAGCGTATACTGCCCGTGGGTGAACTCTAATCTCTGATAACCTATTGAAGAGGGCTAAAGCTCCTAGCCTGCGCCCTCTAGAGGAGCCTTAAACAACAAGAAAAGGGTCTGGGAATTACACTGTACACTTGT
>PVJX010031892.1:0-20848 GCA_004027295.1 Dolichotis patagonum | reverse complement strand
CCATGCTGGAACTTAGGGCGCCGAGCCAACCAGTAAGCAGCCTGCCGCCCTGGAAAGTGACTGTGGTCTGGGGAGCTGCGGCCACCCCAGGGCGGGGAAACCAGAAGCAAGAGCGTCTCCTGAACTATCACGCATGTTCCAGTTCCAGTGAGACACAGTGTGGTGGATAGAACCAATGGTAGTGGAGCAGGAAGAGCATGGTAGGACTTCTGAATATGTGTGATAGTTCAAACAATTTTTTTTCTTTTTTATCAAAAATGAGTTATTATAGTACCCATTGATCATTTTCTGTTATTCGGTTCAGAAAGCCCTGGAATTCTTTCACTCTATGTATGGCTTAATACTATTGTGTTATGTTTGATATTATTGTATTTGAAACTATGCTCAACTATAGCAGAGTAAGAGATATGGTGTTAGATACTGTTGATGTCCAGTTGACTTAATGTAAAGTACTGTGCTGCCTATATTGTCCTGTTCTGATCTGCTCTGTACTGCCCCCTTTTGTTTTATTCTCTTTCAAATTAAAAAAAAAAAAAAGAGAGAGAGAACAAAAAGCTGGGTTTTTAAGAGAATAAACAAAACTGACAAAATTCTAGCTAAAGTTATCAAGAAAAATAAAGAAAAAACCCAAATTCACACAATAAGGACTGAAAAGGGGGAAATCACTACAGATTCCATGGAAATTCAAAAGATCATGAATACCTACTTTGAAAATCTCTACTAACATAGAGTGGAAAACACAGAGGAAATGGTCAGATTTCTATAAACATATGCACTAACAAAGCTCAACCAAGAAGACACAGCAATTTTGAATAACCCAATATCAGCTACTGAAATTGAAAACATAATTAAAAACTTACCAACAAAGAAAAGCCCAGGTCCTGATGGATTCACAGCTGAATTCTACAAGAAATTTAGAGATCTGATGCCAATACTCCTTAAACTTTTCAATAAAATTGAAAAGGAAGCAATCCTCCCTAAATCATTCCTGGAGGCAAGTATTACTGTCATACCAAAACCAGAAAAAGACCCAACCAAAAAGGAGAACTATAGGCCAATTTCACTAACGAACATAGACGCAAAGATTCTCAATAAAATACTGGCAAATAGAATGCAGCAAATCACCAAGAAGATTATACATCATGACCAAGTGGGGTTAATTCCAGGAATGCAGGGATAGTTTAACATACGCAAATCAATAAATGTAATACACATCAGCGGAGCCAAAAACAAAAACCACGTGGTCATCTCAATATATGCAGAAAAAGCTTTCAATAAAGTCCAACACCTGTTCAGGATAAAAACCCTTCTCAAACTCAGAAAACACCAGTGTCCATTTCAATCTTATAAAGGCCATCTATGACCAACAGCTAACATTATACTAAGTGGACAAAAATTGAAAGCTTTCACTTTAAAATCAGGAACAAGACAAGGATGTCCACTATCACCACTCCTATTTAATACAGTTCTGGAAACACTAGCCAGGGCAATCAGACAAGAGAGAGAAATAAAAGGAATAAAGATAGGAAAGGAAGAAGTGAAATTATCACTATTTGCAGATGACATGATACTCTATATAGAAAAACTCCATTAAAAGACTACTAGAGGTAATAAACAAATTCAGCAGTGTGGCTAGACACAAAGTCAGTGCTCAAAAATCAATAGCATTCCTGTACACAAACAAGAAACTCACCGAGAGAGAAACTATGAAAATACCGCCCTTCACAATAACATCTTAAAAAATGAAATACTTAGGAATCAACTTAAGAATGTAAAAGACCTATATGCTAAAATTATACTACACTAAAAAAGGAGACTGAAGAGGATATTAGAAAATGGAAGGATATTCTTTGCTCTTGGCTACAAAGAACCAACATTGTGAAAATGACCACATTCCCAAAACTATTATACAGATTTAACGCAATCCCAATCTACCATTAACATATCTCATAGATCTATAGAAAACACTCCTAAAATTCATTTGAAAACAGAAGAAACCTAGAATATCAAAGGAAATTCTGGGCAACAAAGGCAAGGCAGGAGGCATCTCAATTCCTGACTTGAAACTATACTACAAAGCCACAGTGATAAAATCAGCATGGTACTGGCAAAGAAATAGACCTGAGGATCAATGGAACAGACTAGAAGATGCAAGCACAACTACAAAGACACTCAGCCACCTGATATTTGACAAAGGGGCTAAACATATTCACTGGAGGAAGGACAGCCTCTTTAATAAATGGTGTTGGAAAAACTGGCTCTCCACATGCAGAAGACTGAAACTAGATCCATGCCTATTAACATGCACAAAACTAAAGTCTAAATGGATCAAACACCTAAATATTAAAAAAGAAATACTAAATCTACTGGAAGACAAGTTAGGTAGAAGTCCTGGAGACATAGGGGTAGGTAGAGAATTCATGAAAAAAACACAAACTGCACGGGAAACACTTCAAAGAATCAACAACTGGGTTTCTGCACTTCAAAAGAAATCACCAACAGAGTGAAAAGAAAACCCACAGAATGGGAAAGAATTTTAGCCAGCAACCCCTCAGACAAAGGACTTATATCCACAACATATAAAGAATTGAAAAACATGAAGCCCCCCAAATTCAAAGACCCTCTCCAAAAATGGGCATCTGAGATGAATACACAGTTCTCAGATGAAGATATACAAATGGCAAATAAATACATGAAGAAATGTTCACCATCACTGGTCATTCGAGAAATGCAAATTAAAACAGCATTGAGATTTCATCTCACCCCAGAGAGAATGGCTGACATCAAGAAAACAACTGATAACAAATGTTGGCCAGGCTGTGGGGAAAAAGGAACACTGCTCCACTGTTGGTGGGAGTGTAGACTGGTGCAGCCACTATGGAAATCAGTATGGAGATTTCCCAGAAGACTAGGACTGGAAGTTCCATTCAATCCAGCTATTCTCCTCCTGGGTATTTTCCCAGAAAAACTGAAAAGGTTGTATCACAGTGATATATGTGCACCCATGTTCATAGCAGCACAATTTGTAATAGCTAAATCTTGGAAACAACCAAAATGCCCATCAACCATGGAGTGGATGAAAAAGATATGGTATTTTTATACAATGGAATATTACTCATCTATAAAAAGGATGATCTTGAGGCCTTCATAGGGAAATGGAGACAACTTGAGAGTATCCTCTTAAGTGAAATAAATAAGAATCATATTTATAAATATCACATTGTGTCTCTAATGTAAAAAGTAATAAGAAATGTAGGAGTAATAAAACCAAAGATGTGTAATTATTATCATAAAAAGAGAGGAAAACAAAGTGCTCTAAAGGATATAACTGCATGTATATTTAAGTGTGTAGCATTGATAACCATATTACTAAGTTTTTGTTGGATCGTTGAACAGAACTGTTTGCAGTCTCGCTGTTTGAATGTCCACATGGTATGCTTTACTTTTGTAACTTGAACAACTATTTCTAAGAGGACAATATGTAATTTATCAAGTAGTGATTTCTTACTGTTTTTTTTTGAAATTATGTACTATTTCCACCCTTTTTATTTTTTCTCTTTAAATAAAATTTTTAAAAAATTTGTCATTTTTATATTTACTATTATAAAAATTAATGAAAAATATGCAATTTTTGGTTATCCTGTATTTAAATACATAATTGGACTGGTAAGTGGTTAATTAACAACATGAAACATAAAAAAGCTACAGCTCAGCAATACACATAGAACAGGTATACTTAGGATACCCTAGGATTGCAGTGATGGTAGTATGTAAGGGACTTTTATCTCCAATATGAGGTTTAAAAGACACACAATAAGTAACAATTGTAACTAAATACATTGTCAAGATATCCACATAAAAAATGATATATATTCTGGCATCAAAAATTTAAAATGAACAAAGGTGTGAAGTTGGATGTTAACTGAGCATTAGCTTCAAATAGGTTATAATAAGCATATGATGTTCTCAATAAACCTCATGGAAACCACAAAGCACAAATATTTAAAAGAATCACAAAAATCAATCAATCAATGCTCCTCACTATAAGGAAACATCAAACTGCAAAGGAAAACAGCAAGAGAGGGAAAAAAAAGATAACCAACAAACAATCAAAAAGACAAAAAACAACAAAGTAATAGTTTTTTACTTATCAATAACTAACTTGGATATAAATGGATTAAAATATCCAATAAAAAGACAGAGTAAATAGATTTTTAAAAACAAAATGCCACTTTATGTTGCTTACAATGGACTCACCTCATTTTTAAGGACACACAGACTGGATGAGAAAGATAGTCAAGAAAAATAGAAGTCAAAAGAAAGCAAAGTAGCTACACATATATCAGACAAAATATACTTTAAAGCAAAACGTATAAAAAGAGACAAAAGATTAATTCATCAAGAGCATATAACAATTATAAACAGTATATCTAAATATATAAAATAAAAATTAAAGGATCTGAAGGAAGAGATAAATTGCAATATAACAAGATGGGGAAATTCAACATTTCACATCCAACTGTGAACAGATCACACACAAAGAGAATAATACAGATATATCAAACTAGAACAACAATTTAGATCAAAGGGACCTAACAGACACACACAAACATTTTATCCAACTGCAACTGAATGCAACTGAATCCAACGGCAACATATTCTCTAGGATGGCTCAAATATTAGGACACAAAATGAACCTCAACAAACTTAACAAGGCTGATTATAATGAGTGTCTTTTCAAACCATGTTATAGAATTAAAAATTAATACCAGTAGGAACTCTGGAAAATTCACAAAACACATGGAAATTAAATAAAATATTCTTGAACAAGAAAATTAGTAAATGAAGACACTAAAAAAATAAATTTCATAAAGCTTGAAACAAAAACAGAAATACAACACATTTATGGGAGGCAGCAAAAATAGTTCTAAGAGGAAGACTTACTGTAAAAAACATGTATAACAAAAACACCTCAAAATAAACAACCTAATGTTATACCTGGCAGAACTATAAAAAGAACAAAAAAAGTCTACAGATAGCAGAAGGAAAAAAATAATAAGTACCACAGCAGAAATAAGTGAAATGGAGACTAGAAAAACAATACAAAAGATCATCAAAATTAAGTTGGCTTTTTAAGTGACAAGATGTACACCTTTACCTAGAATAAGAAAAACATAAATAAAATGCATGAAATCAGAAATCAAAGAGACATTACATGAATGTGCAAAAATAAAAAGAATCATAAGAGACTACTGTGAACAATTAAAAGCCAACAAACCAGATAATCAGAAGAAATGGAAATATTTCTAGACACATGCAACTTACCAAGACTGAATCACGAAGAAAAAAGTATGAACAGATCGGTAATGTAAGCAGACTGAATCAATATAAAAAGTCTGCTCCCATAGGCTGAATTCTACCAAACATTCAAAGGACTAACACCAGTCCTTATCACTTTTCTAAAAATAATCACATACAAGGGATTACATGCAAATTCCTTTTATAAAGTTAACATTACTCTTATATCAAAGCTACAAAAGGCCATTTCATGAAAAGAAAATTACAGATCAATACTCTTCATGAACACAGACACAAATATGATCAACAAAATACCGTCAAACTGAATATACTAAGATCATCTATCCTGATCAAATGAGATTTATCCCTGGAGTGTGCGGATGGCTCAATATATGCAAATCAGTGAACGTGATACAACACATTAATAGAATGAAGGGTAAAAACATGATGTCATTAAATGCAGAAAAAGCAAATGACAAAACCCAACATCTTTTCATAATAAAAAGACCTTTCACCAATATAAATGAAAATGTTTTTACACAATAAAGGCAATATATGAGAAGCCCACAACTAACATTACACTCAATAGTGAAAAGCTGAAGGCTTTCCCTGTAAGATTAGGAACAAGATACAAATATCTTAACACACCAGCTGTATTCAACATAGTACCAAGTCTTGGTCAGGCAAGAAAAAAACAAAAGCCATCCAAATCAGAAGGAAAAAAATGTTACCTTTGCAGATGATGTAAACTTATATGTGGAAGACTCTAAGGGGCACACACATCTGCACACTGTTAAAACTAACACATTTAGTACAAACGGCAATTGGTACATAAAAAAGTGTTCAGCACCTTTGGCCATTACAGAAATGTGAATCAAAACGACACTGAGATTCCATCTTACTCCAGAAAGAATGGCTATGAAGAACTCAAAAAACAACAATGCTAGCAAGATTGTAGAAAAAAGGAGCTCTTAACACATTGTTGATGGGAATGTAAACTAGTGCAACCACTAGGAAAGTCAGTGCAGTGATTCCTCAAAAAAGTAAAAGTACAGATTTCGTTTGACCAAACCATACCTCTTCTGGGTATCTTCCGTATGGGGAGCCGCTGAGCTGCAGGTGGGTGAACTCCTTGGGTATAAAGCAAAGCTAGTCCAGGGAACGTGAAATGCCAGAAGCAAATCATGTAAATAAATTGGCCACTGGCTCAGTTGCATATCAGCAGGTTTCATTCTTAGCAAAACACTGAGACCTTGCACTTTCAACCCTATCACACACTTCCCACCATATTTGTATAAATAAGGACCTTGGGATCACAGTGTCTATGCCTCTCCATCACCGGGCCATGTCCCACCCAGTTCCAGCTTTCCGTCTCCTGTGTGTCTTGTCTTTTCTTAATTTCCCATCACCCCTTCTCAGGATCCCACTAGCCATGTGGGATATAGCACCTCCTGAAATTTACACATACCATATTACAGTGATACATGCATACCCATGTTTATAGCAGCACAATCCACAGTAGCTAAACCATGGAAGCAGCCTATATGCCCAAGAGATGAATGGACAAAGTGGTATATATACACAATAGGATACTACAGGTCCATCAAGAAGGATAAATTTGAGTCATCTGCAAAAAAATGGATGCATCTTGAGACCACAATGCAAAGTGAAATAAGTCAGACACAGAAGGTTAACTATCACATGATTTCTCTTATACAAAATACCAAAGTATAAATAATTGAAAGAGCAAAAGAAAAGATGATTAAAAAATAGACAGACAGACTCTACAGAGATGAGAAGGGGATCAGTGATGGGAGAGGTGACAGCAAGCAGGAAGGGGCAATAAAAGGCCAAGACGGGACATGTCTATGCATGAATTCCCTGTGATAAATGTATTGATTATATATCACACACATATACTAATAAGCAATTTGGTAAAGTTCAGGTTACAAAACCAACATGTGCACTAACAATAGAAAATCTGAAAAAGGATGAGGGAAAACAATTCATGAGTATCAAAAAAATAAACTCAAGAGATAAAAGATTTATAAACTAAAAACTATAAAAGACTGAATTTAAAGACAATTCTAATACGTGGAAAGTCAAATCCCATTCATGGATTAAAAGACTTAATAATGTTAAAATCTCCACATCATCAAAAGAGATCTACAGATTCAATGCACAACATCCTAATGGCATTTTTACAGAAACAGAAAAAAAAATTCTGGGTGAAGAATTCACGGGATAAAATCACTGACAGCTGTGTTGCCAGTGCACTATGAGCCACATGGAGAGGCAGTGCTCACTGACGGAGAGCACCATTGCTGGACATGAGAGATTGGGACCACGGGGTCCACAGGAAATGGAGCTACAAGAAATTCAGGCCAGAATTTGGGATCTGAAAGATTATGATGATGTTTCAAAAGAAGATGACGTGACTATATTTGAACAAGTGTAGATTTTTGTACATGAATATATAATGCTGTACATGAAAAAATACAACATCTCCTGAAAGTCAGTCCTACTTCGTCTTTTGAAGCAAAAATTCAACATAAGGCGAATCCTTTTTATTGGGGAAATATAGTAGAATAATTAACCAGAACAGAACATAGAGCCCAGAAATAAAAAACTCTCATCTAGTTCTTCAACAAAGGCAGCAAGAACATACAATTGTACAACAAACAGTGCTAGGAAAACTGGATATCCACATTCAAGTAAGAATGAAACTGGACCCTCACACCATATTTTTTAAAAATACTAAAAATGGATTGAAGAGCTAAATATGTGAATTAAAGTTATGAGAAGAAAACAGAAAGAAATCTTCACAATATTGATCTTGGCCATAATTTCTTGGATATGACATCAAACACATGGACAACAACAGCCAAAGTAGACAAATGGGACTATTAGCAAACTACAAATCTTCTGCACAGCAAAGAACGGCATTAATACAGTCAAAAACCAACCTATGAAATGTGTAAAAACATTTTTATATATCTGACAAAGAATATCTAAATATTATAAGAATATCTAAATATATAAGGGTTACCCACAACTCAATAGCAAACATAATCATTCAATTAAAGTGGGTGAAGGGCATGAATAAACATTCCCCAAAATTAACACACAAATAACTAACAAAAATATGAGAAGTGTTTAGTATCACTGATCATCAGGGAAATCAAAATCAAAATTATAACGCGATATTACCTCTCATCTGTAAGGGTGGCTTCATAAAATTTCTTTTTCAAATGAAGCCAAGAATGGGAAGAAACTAGAAACCTTGAATACTGCCTGTGGAAATGTAACATAGTGTAGCATCTATGGAAAACAGTATGGAAGATATTAAAAAAAAATTAAAAATACAACTGCCATATGTTTCAGCTATTCAACTTCTAGGTATTTATCCAAGAGTTGAAAACAAGATCTCAAAGAGAGACATGCTCTCACACATTCACCGCCACATTATTCAAAATAGCCAAGAGGTGGAAACAATTTACATGTTCATCAACAGATGAATAAATTAAGAAAATGTGGTACACAGTGTAAACATATAACAAAATATTATTCAGCCTTAGCAAACAAGGAGATCCCTCCATATGCAACAGCATGGATGAACTTTGAGGACATTAAGCTAAGTTACATACGCCAATCACAAAAAGACAAATACTGCATGATTCAATTTATGTCAGGTATTGAAAATAGTGAATGAAATCCATAGAAACAGAATAGAATAGTGCTTATGAGCACTGGCAGTAACACATAATAGGGAGTTGCTAAACAATGGTCATAAAACCTTAGTTATGTAAAATGATTAAGTTCTGCAGGTCAGCTGTACATGGTTCTCTTAGTTAACACTGTCTTACACACTTAAAAATTTAAGTGAGTCAGCCAGGTGCAGCGGTCCACATTTGTAATCCCAACACTCAGGAAGCCAATTTGGGCTATACACAAAGATTTAGTCTCAAACCAAAAAGTAAAAATAAAAATAAATAATAAATTGACCTCATGTTTTTACCATAAGAGGTGATAATTATAAACTGAAATGAAAATATTTTTAAAATAAATATTTAAAAATAGTTTATCATAAGCTAAATTCCTTTGTCTCAACAAAAACAACTGCAAATGTAAGAAACTCATATTTACAAAACATCTGTATGTGCACAGAGAAAGGATAAAGCTCTAGGTAACCTTCTCTTCTTACTACAAAACTAGTAATGACAACTAGCCAGAAAAGAAAAAAAAAGAAAAACAGGAAGGATACGTTAGTGAAATATGCTGATCTTAAAATACTCTTTGAGGCAACAAGCTGAGATAATAGAAAGACTAGAGAAAGATCTGGCTTCAAAATAGGTCACTTGTTTTATTTGTTTATTTATGTTCTTATATGACATCATGTGCGGGCACTGTATGAGGCACATTAAACACATTAATTCACTTATTAACTCATTTAATCCACAAAACGCCTTGTGACATAAGTACTATTCTTACCTGCATTTTACAGAGCAAATGGGGGAATTAAGGGCCATATTGAAATAACTTGCCAAAGATCACAAAGCTCATTACAGGGCCAATTTGAACTCAAGTAGTCTAGTGCAAGAGTTTGTGCCTTTGGGTCAAAAACTCCATCTCCAAGGGCCTCAGGTTCATTTATAATACTGAAATTATAGCAGTAAAAATAATGGCCAATGTGATAACTCTTGCAAAGCAGCAAGTCCAGAACTGAGACTACAGAGGACACTATTTCTACTCCTCCTTTCCCTAATGAACTATCAGGGGACTATTGTAATTACAATATGTTTGATCATAAATGATGATGTCATGAATTTATAAGTAAAGAAGGCTCTAGTTTAACCTACACTACAATTAACAATATGCATGAATATGCATTAAGGGAATATTAATTGATAAAGAATTCACTAGTATTTAATTAGAAACTCAGTGAGCTACAACATTCATAAAGAGTACAGTAGCATAAAACTGCCCTTATAATCCAAACACTTCCCCATGCTAAATAACAACACCAGAAAAAAATGTACAGACAGAACCACACCAAGTTGAAACCTGGCTATATCCAACCTGTAGTCAAAATGTTCATTAGAAATAAAAGATGAAAAATGTGTCTGAATTTTCTCTTTCTAACAAAGCAGTTAATATTGATAGGATTGGAACAATTTTACATGTTTGTGTCAGGTGACCTGAGGAACTCTTGAAGATCACTATGTAAAATATCAACCTTAGTTCTGTTCCTATCACCGTGTTTTGAAGGCCTATATGGTTATTGTTTTGGGCTCTTTGCTAGTTACCTATTTGTCTAAAAATTTTTCTAGTAACCTGTTTTGTTTTGTTTTTCCCTCTAATGCAGAAAGGATAGGTATACAAATAGAGGCTTATACATCCCTAGAACTTCTCCTAAACAGTTTATGAGAATCAATTATATTATGTGTGATGAAATGAACAGCTAATTTGAAGAAAAACAGACATTATGGTATCCAATGCTGATTCCATATCATCATGCTGTGATTCTTTGTTCAGAGTGGTTTTAGTATGTTTTTTATTGTTTAATTTCAACATACATGAAGGTATAGACAGCTACAGAGAACAAAAGACATTATGGCAGCCGTTTTTAATTTTCATATTTCTCATTCTCAAGGCCTGTAATGCCTTCAATACACTGTTCTGATCAGTTTCATACTATTTTGTTTTGTATAAATTCGTTGTGTGTGAAGACATAGACAACCATTTAGAAGAAAACAAGAGACATTATGGTAGCCACTGTAGATCTCCTGTTATCTTGCTTTGAAACCTGTGTCACTTACATTGTTTTCTTCTGATCTGCTTTGTTCTGTTTAGTTTTACCCTTTTTAAAAATAAATTTAAAAAAATAATAAATGAATTTTCTCTTTCTATTCATTAGACTCTAACAAAATACCTACCAACCATCACACCCTCCAGGAGGTCAATCCTTCTATTATGGATTCTGAATCCTTTTGGGGGTTGGGGGAGGAAAACAACAAGGTCTTGCTGTGTAGTCCAGGCTGAGTCTTGAACCCACTATGTAGCCCAGGCTGGTCTTGAACAATCCTCCTGCCTCAGCATCCCAAGTGCTGGGATTATAGGCGTGCACCACCACACCCAGCAATTCTGAATCTCTTTTGAATGCCATTAATACCTTACACATGTCCCTGTCATTTGGCACCCTTCCCTGTATTCCATGCAAACAAGTGGCCGGTGAAATCATCATCTGAGACAACACTTTTACAAAGGCCTAAAACAGAAGGTAGTTGGACTCCTACAGATAGAAAAATACACTGAACTGTGTAAGACAAAACTTAAGGGGACCAAAACATATAAAAATTAAATTACTTTAGAAGCAATACTGCAGAAGATCAAAATCATTTCCAGCAGTTAAAATAAGAAAGTTCCATGACAGAAATGAATATACGGCTACATGCAGCAGAGAAAACCTTTGCCAAATTACCCCTCTATTGCTGTTTCATCTGTACATGAGGATAATAATAGTGCCTAAGCTTCACGGGCTTGTAACAAGGATTGTGAGATTAACATTCCTAACACACTGAAAATAATGCCCAGCACATGGGAAAAGGTCACTTACATTATTATCGTAACCACTGCTTGTCCCTCCTCACTTACCTCACCACCGACAGCAAACCAATACATTTCTGTCTCACAAACCACCACAACTTCATCAATTTCCAACACTGCTGATGGCATCTGTTAAAACTCATTTTTGTAGCTTATTTCCTCTCTAAACATTTTCCCAGTCAATTTAAAACTTCTCATCCAACTGAACGTAACATAGTTTTAAGACAGTTTCAGCTATACCATTCTTAATATATGTCAATCCTCACTAAAAAAGAAAAACAAAAATCTGATTTATTTTTAAAAACTACATATGTTTCAACACAGAAGAGAAACGGGAAACATATTTTGTGGTATATTTAATTTTAATGTAAAAGTTTTGTACAATCTTTCTGCTTCTTTTGATCACTGCCATATTAGTTCACCAATCAATATAGGAAGTTTTAAATACATTTTCATAGAGACATATTTCTCTCTATCTTTAAGTAGAATTTTATCATATGACTCAATACTGAAGAGTTCGACTTATAGCAACTTTAAGTGAATACTCATTACTCTGAACCATAAAATGAGGTTCAAAGTAAGATGTTAGACATAATGTGTTTATGAAAGATATTTCAAAACACTTATTAAGTGAAATGTTACCATAACTGTTTTTTCTTCTTAAGTGAATAAGCGAAACTAAAATGGCAATCCAAATAAAACTCAGTGGTGTTTTCCGGCGATGAGGCACAGGCTAACCTGGGACACAAAAGCCAAGAGTCTTGCTACTAACTACATTTTGGACTCTAGTTTCCTTACATATAAAAGGAGAGCTGGATAAAATTAACTCCAATATTTCTTCCTGCTCCAAAGCTATGATTCTGTAATCTACTATTTTACATAAAGTTTAGAGTTTTAAATTTGCTCCTCTTTCTGCAAGGGAAATCAATTGTGTGTGTGACCTAACTTCTCACTAGATGGTGCTATTGGCATAACTATCTCAGCTTACTTGAAGAATCTGCAGGCAGTTTCCTTGAAGGAGATTAAAAGCCCAGGGGAGCCGGACAATTCCTTCCTGTGAGAGCTCTTGAGGCCACTTTGGGGAATTTATCATCCCTAGCTCTCACTATCAAACAAGGTAACCCCTATGCCTCCCCATCACTCTAACAAGCCAAAGTAAGCACACAGAGTACCTTAAGAGGCAGCCCTCAGTTTAGAAGCAATAGAAAAAACTGTTTTATTTCACTCAAACATACCTAAAAATGAAAATAGACAGTTTAGTTGCCTATGAAACTATAAAAAATAAAAGTCATTTCTGTTAAAGACTACAAATACAAAGTGGCAAAATTTCTTTACAATGACAAATACACAGTCAACAAAATCAAATAATAGGGTATCGTTGTGATAGCTGCTAACAGGACAGCTAGTTGTATGTTCAAGTCACACTTAATTATTACCAACTCTATATTAATCAGATACTTTATACTTTATATAATGATAAATATCTTCAAAATTGAAATTAAAACTATAAAAATACAATCACGCCAAATAAACTCACAACTAAGACCACACAGACGCAGAGAACTCCAGGAAAGGTGAGCTTCCTGTTTCCAAGAGACCTCGTGAGTAACTTCACTTCAGTGAATTTTCCATATTATGTGGCCCTTGGCCTTGAAACCTCGTAAATCCAATGGAACAGCACATGATCCAGACACCTACCACTCAAGAACAATTCTCCTTAACCGAGTTCACAAGACTGACATAAATCAGAATGCCAAGTACTAGGGGACAAAGATCTGCCAAGACTTCCGAGAACCAGGAGCGTTTGTGTCCCGGGGTCAACACATTCTCTTCCTTCTAGGCCTGTGACAAAGGAAGCTGTGACAAAGGAATCAGGAAAGGGAGAGCTACCTTACATGATCTGAGTACCCTGTGGGAAGAAGCCTGCAAGTGGGGGAGCTGTGGTACCGTTCAGGGGCAGAACAACTGTCTAACACATGTGAAACGCTCAGTGCGATCCCCATCACTCCAGAGACAGACAAGTCCAAAAGACAGGCCACAGGCCACACGTAAGTACCAAGTCCAAGACCAGAAAACAGAGTTGCACAGGTGAAGTGATACGCCTGTGGTCAAGTAGAAGAGACAAGATTCATCTGATGTGGAGTTCAAAGTCCAAATCAATGTTAGATCAATAAAAACCTTAAAACTAGTAACAAAGAAGCCCCTGCACAGCTTTTGGCTTATGTTTGGCCACTGGTGCCCTTAAAGTCTATCTTCGTTTTAGTCACATTGAATTTTCAATACCTGGAACATGTCACTTGCTTCTGAAAATGCTCTTTGTTATGCCAAACTGCCCCCCCCCCGCAAAACCTTACTACGCTAGGTTATTACTATTTATCCTCCAGAGCTCCCAGGAAGGTATCTGTAACCCTGCAACCTGGCAGAAAGCAAGCACATCATAAATACATGTTTAATTCACAAATAAAAATCACCATAAGAGAAGACCCAGCACCTGGGTCTGAATGATCTGTCTTCTGACTATATTAACACTTACTCAAAGAACATATCCACCAGAAGCAGGAGGTGGGTCAACCCGAAACTGAAAGCTCTGGAGGCAAGTGCTGGCCAACGGCCAACTCACACCTTACACTGAGAAAGTGAGGATTCCACCTTACTGGCCTCACTTACTATCATCTTCAGCAGGGTAGTGAATGGAATAAAGGGGGGCGCATGTGGAATCAATGGAAGTTACAATGAGGCTGGTGCAGAAGTTCAGATAAAAGATGCTGCAGTACAAATGGGCGCATGCTGTGATATGTTTTGTACATAGAATTCCCATGGCTTGGTAAATAATTAGATGTAATTGTTAAAGAAGATGAAACAACTACAGTGGACTCCAGGCTTTTTTTTTTTTTTAAAGAACTGAATATAAGGTAGTATGTTTATTGAGAAAAAGAAGACAAAATTAGAAATAGGTGAGGGTAAATCAAGCATTTAATACTGAGCACACTAGGTTTGAAGTATTTGTGAAAGAGAGAAAACACTGGGAAATACTGAATACAAAAATTAAAAGACTATGGATTTTAACCATATTAATTCTATGAAAAGGTCAAATTACTCTTCCCATAATATAAAGGAGGAAAGCTGAGTTACAAAAGAAAAAAACAGCTTTCTCAAGATCACACAGCCACTTCTGTCTCTGGCAAATCAGATTCTCAAAGCTGGACAGTGGAGTTCCAGAGCTCACACACTGTCTGCACACTGTTTTGCTTCCTGGCAGCTGACTGATTCCCTAACACTACAGGAACCTGAGAAACAGTAATATTTGGTATCCAAGAAACAACCTTGAGGTCTAAGCTCACATATCTGAGGACTTACACATGCTCCCAGTCACAAGAGAATAAAGATCTTCTCACTCGGCCTCTCATCATAAATAACTATAGAGCTGGACAAATACACACATTACCTGTTTCCAGGTAATGGATAATAGGCAGGACAGGCCTGTGGTCCTTGAGAGAAGAGAAATATGTCCGGTGACTCTCGGATGCACCCCTACTGTCTGACAGATGGCAGTTTCCTGACCACGACATGAGGAGACAGCCTCTCACTCAGTGAAACAGTGAGGACTAGGATTAGAGGGCTGCAGAAGTAGCTGAGGTTCCAGAGTAAGGCACAAGAAGGAAGCGGGGCCCCAGAAACTGGCACAGAAGCTCTTCTGGGTCCTTCAAAGTAGACTGTGTTGAAGTTAAGTTGTTTGCTCAGCAAAATAAAGAAAACAAAAACTGGAATCACAAACCAAAAAGCCCTGTTAAGAAAAAAAGAGAAACTACAGATGATGAAACACCATTTTCAAATTATATAAATGATAAATGTCTTTGTCTAGAATACATAAAAACACTTTAAAGTTAGCGGTTAGAAAATAACCCGTCCAATCAGAATACGTTAAAAGACTTGAATAGATATTTAACCAATAGTAATACAGCTGAGCACGGTATTATAGTCCTGTAATCCTGGCACTGTGGGAGGGTGAGGCAGGCCAATCAAAATTTCAAGCCCAACCTGGATGACTTAGCAACTTATTAAGACCTTATCTTAAAATAAAAAATAAAAAGGGCTGGGCATGTAGCTCAGTGTAGAGGCCGGGGTTCAGTGGCCAGTGCCGTCTTTTTAAAAGAGGGATACAGGTAGAAATAGGCACACAAAATCACTGGATTATAAAAGACTGACTCTTCCCTTATGAGAAGTCAATAGAGAATATCTAAATTTAATAAATAAATTATGAAATATGCAGTCAGCCTTTTGCTAGACACAGTGACACTTGACATTCCCAATTTAAAGGAGGAAAGGTTTAACTGGCTTACATTTGGCTTGCAGTGGGAGGGCATTCAGTCTCTGACCAGCTCACAAGGCAGAAGCATCACAGCAGAAAGGTGTGTGCAGAAAAGCTGCTTCATTTAAGGCAGCCAGGAAGCAGAGCAGGGCAGCACTGTCGAAGAGGAAGGGCCGGGGCCAGACGCAGATCCTAACACCACACTCCATGGCTCACCCACGCACACCCACAAGTGTGGTCACCAGTCCCCCAGCAGATCCCAAAGCCCACGGTCTGAAACTATGCTTAACTGCCACAAATATGGTACATAAAATATGTAATAAACATATTGCGCAGATAGAACTAAGAGGGCTTAAGATAATTCCCTGTGAGGTGTTAGGAAGGGCATAGAGGGCTATTACTCCTATTGTGAATCTACAGTATCACACTGAAATCTGTGACTACACACACAAATATACACATAACTTTCTAAAGGAAATATGGCTAACAGCCATATTCCCAAGTGCTACTCAAAGAACAAGATGAAGAGACAAGTAAGCATGGAATATGACAACACAGAAGCAGACACGCTAATTAGAGAAATGTCCTCGCAGTGGACATGGACCTTGAAATCATATATTCTTGGTTTGAATCACAGCTTTACTATTTGTTCCAGTAAACAAGGGAGTGAATTAACCTGAGTGCATTTCAGCTCCTTCACCTGGAAAACAGAGGTGATGATCATAACAATGACCACTTCACGGAATTACTAAAAAACAGCTAAGACTGGGCAACACATATGAAACACTGAGCACAGTCCTGGCTAAACAATAGATAATGGTACTATTACCCAAAAAGCTGCTGTCACAAAATTAATGGCAGAATAAATATAATATTCGAGGCTTTAATACTGTTTTTCTTTTCTGACAGGAAATAAACACTTGTATTTCAGAGATGGCATTTTTCTATCCAGAAGTGTTCCATTATAAAGGCATTATCTGTATTCATACATATTTATGACTTAACACTGTAGCAACAGCTCGTTCTCCTTTGAACTAAATAATCATATTATCACAACTGGCAGAAAGTCATGTAGTACACACAACACAACAACATTTAGTGTGCTTTAGGAAACGGAACCATAGTTTAACCTAACCAGATACACTTTTACTTTATGAAACTGATACACCTTTTAAAAAACTTGTAATTTATAAATAACCAAAGAAATATTATATTTCTTCATTAACTTCTCTAAATTCATTTTTCTATTTCAAATGAAACAGAAAATTGAACTTACCACATTACCCCAAAACAAAAACTGGAGTTCAAATACTTAAAGCAGTAAACTCCAAATCTGCCTGGTATTAGAAAGACTTGGCTACTCTTAAACACTTTCAGATTAGAGTGTCACTGTCCATCTACTTATTCAGAATTTCTAAACACGGAGTCTAGAACATGCTCTTCTGAAACTACCAGGCAAAACACAATAAAAGGCAATCTCGAAAAGGGACAGTAAACAGCCAATGAAAATCAAATAATGTATTCAACTTTACCAAACACAAATTTAAAAAGCAGTGTAAAATTTTTTGTATCAATTGATAAAAGTTTAAAAATTCAAAACAGTGCTGATGTGGGTATAAGAAAACAGGCATTCTCATATGTTGGTGAGATTTGCTATTAACGTTTTGGAACAACGGGGGGTATCTTTTAGACATAAAAATGATGATTTTGGCAATCTTTTTAATTACCTGTCCTCAGCTATAAAAATTTGTGGAAGCTCAAGGATAGATGAATGATGATACCTTTTCAGAATTACTTACAACAAAAATTGGAAACAACTCAAATGGCTCAGGAATAGGTAAATAACAAAATGTATTATCTCTATTACAGAAAATTAGGTAACTATTATCTCTATCACAGAAAATTAGGTAAATATGAATCAGATGGGGAATTCCTCTTCTAGCACTAATAAAGTAGCATCTAGTAGTAAACAGTAGCCCAAAAATTGAAAAGAATACTTGTTCAAAGATTTGAGTTACTAAGGCTAGAGAAACCAAACCCCCTGAGAGAAGCAAAGCTCACTGAAGTTAGTCTGACCTCTGTGTGGCTCTTGCCCTCAGTGACTTTGAGGAGTTTTAATCAGTGAAGGACAAGAGGCTGAAAATGTGAGCAGAACTCAGCTGAAATCCAACTAGAAAGAGGAAGCTAAGGAAAGCATTCAGCACCTGACAACGTTAGAACAACACTTAGAAAATCAGACTCAAAACCGGGGACTTAGCTCAGTGGCATAAGCGTCTGCCTGGCAAGTGTGAGGTCGTGAGTTGGATCCCCAGTACAAAAAAATAAAATCGGACTCATCAAGGTGGCCAAACTTCGAGAAGTCAAGCTTGGGCTAGGGATATGGCTCAGAAGCACAGTGCTGCCTGGCAAGCGTGAGGTTCTGAGTGTGTTTCCTGGTACAGGCAGTGGGAGTCAAGCTTCAAAGATAAGGGAGACACCCTAGTGCAAGAAACTGAAAGAGTAAACAAGACACAAAATCAACAAATATTGTGAAAGGATAAGAAACTGCTCAAACAGGGAAAAAGAACAACTCAGATAGGGAAAAGGAGAAAAGAAAAAAGGGAAAAGAAAAAAAGATATAAATTTGTGTATATATACCCTTAAGATAGCTAAGATGATTGTATTACTATTAGTTCTTGAAACAAAACAGTTAACACTCATAGAATTAGATCAATTTTGCATATTTATATCTGGTAATCTGAGTAACTCTTTTGAAGATAACTGTGCAAAATAACTTAGTTATGTTCCTACCACATTGTTTCGAAACCCTCTATTGTTATTGTTTTGGGCTCTTTGTTATTGTTATTTATTTGTCTCTTTTGTTTCCTATTTTTCTTGTATTTTGTTTTGTTTTTTCCCCTAATACAGAAAACATAGATATACACATATAGACTTATACATGCCTAGCACTTCCCCTAAAGAATCTATAATAATTGATTTTATTATGTGTGATGGTATGAACAGCTACTTTGAAGAAAACAAGACATTATGGTAGCCATTGCCGATTTTCTATCATCTTGAAGCCCAATAATGCTTTTATTCTTTGTTTTGATTGGTTTTAGTCTGTTTTCCATTATTTGATTTCAATATGTGTGAAGGTATGGAAAGCTATTTTGAAGAGAACAAGAGACATTATGGTAGCCACTGTTGATTTCCTGTTGTCTTGAAATCCTGTGTTGCTTGCATTGTTTTGTTCTGATCTGCTTTGTTATGTTTTGTTTTGTTTCGTTCTTTTTAAAATAAAATTTTAAAAAATGAGACATAACCAACACTTAAAGCTACTTTACCACTCTTAAAGTATCCAGAGAAGGGGTAAAGAAGTTAAATAAAGGGGAGGAAGACAAGATGGCGGACTGGTAGGTAGCAGGAGAGAGACCCTCTCTGAGAGAGACAGCTCAAATGCCAGAATAAAACACCCTGGAGAGACCCAAACAGATAGAGATGGACTCTCACAACCCAGGAAAAAACTGAAGTGCAAAAAACCGCTCGAATATGAGGTCCTGGGGCTACCATTAGAGAAGCTAAGATCAGCTAGCACGGTGCCCTCCTCGAGCCGCCTGATTTCCTGCCTGACCTGAACAAGCGATCCGCACCGAAGTGACTGGCTTGAGCCGCCGGAGCGCAGAGCTGAACAGCCCTGCATGCAGCTCACCTGGACCGGCCCTGCAGTCGACCCACCCAGAGGCACCGTGAATTCCCACTGCAGCCGCGCTGAAGTCAGAGGTCGGGAAGCCCTGCAGTTCTCGGGGACTGGCATCAACATACGGTGAGTGATGGGAATAAGACCCTCCCACGGGAAAGGGGAAACCAACTGGATGACATGTTGGATTTGGGCAGGTCAGCCCTAACTCCATAAGGAAGTGGCTTCAGCTGGTTGCTCCCCTTGCCAAGCGGATTGGTGGAATCTGCTTGGACTAGGCCGTGCCCCTGGCGGGGACCCAGTGAATCACTACAATATTACTTCCCTGAGATCAGTGCACACTGATGAAGTGAAGGCCTGCAAAGGTTGACTGGCCCAGAAGGGAGGAGCCAGCGCACACTGCCCGTGGGTGAACTCTAATCTCTGATAACCTATTAAAAAGGGCTAAAACTCCTAGCCTGCGCCCTCTAGAGGAGCCTTAACCAACAAGAAAAGGGTCTGGGCATTACACTGTACACTTGTATGGAAGGAACCAAAAACATGACAAAAGGGAGAAATAAGAAACAACTCCCAGCCCCCAACCCTGAGAACATTGATCCAGGAGAGGTAAATACAAAAGAGATTGAGGGCAGCAAACATGCAACATCAAACACAGCATTAGCGGACATAAAGAGATATCTTCAGAACCTCATAAGCGGGACCAAAACTGAAATATTAATTCAAATTAAACAAGAGATAAGTAGATTAATAAAAGAAGGGCTGAGCACCTCTCAAGAAGCCACAGACAGAAGAATGGAGGAACAAAAATGGAGAGAAAAATTTAATGAAGAATTCAGAAAAAACCTAGAATTCATGAAGCAGATTCAAAGAGATTATCAGGAAACTAAAGACTCCATAGAAAGCTGGCAAAACTGCTTGAAAGAAACCAAAGATAGACTATCAAAAATTGAACACAG
>PVJX010031891.1:0-20849 GCA_004027295.1 Dolichotis patagonum | reverse complement strand
CGGGGGCCAGAGGTTCGGTTTGTTTTGGATGGAGCCTCAGCATCCCCAGCCCTTCCTATTTTTTATTTTGAGACAAGGTCTCACTAAGCCACTCGATTGCCTAGGCTGGATTTGAACTTGCAACCTTCCTGCCTCAATCTCCCAAAGTACCGTAACCGGCGTGTGACCCTGGGCCTGGCTCAGATTTTCTGCTTGGATCTTGCAGTGCCGGGCATTCGCTATGTAGTCCATGCTGAACTCAAACTCGAGGTGAGCTTCCTGCCTCAGCCTCACAAGTGCTGGGATACCTGGGCCCACCATGCCCAGCCCGGTGTTTGACAAGTTGAACAGGCTGGTAAAGTGGGTTCTTTACATTCCACTTTACAAATAAGGAAACTGAGGCAGCCAAGTCATGTGCTCAGTCGTATAAGTAGCAGGGCTCGGATTTGAACCCAGGTCTGCTCTGCCCTAGCTTTGTCCATCAGAAGTAGCAAGTATAAACCAGGCAGAGTGGGCTCAAATGTGATGCAGTGCCAGAGGTGGTGTTGCACACTTGCCATCCCAGCACTGGTGAGGCTGAGGCAGGAGGGTCTCTGTGAGTTCAAGCCCTGCCTGGGCTCTCCAGGGATTTAAAGCCCAGCCCGAACTACATACTGAGACCCTGTCTTGAAAACAAGCAAGCGAGCAAAGAACAAAAACAAATAAAAAACCAAAACAAAATGTGACCCCAGCTCCTCGGGAGGCTGAGGGGGGAAGATCTCTAGTTTGAACCCAGCCTGGGCAAACTAATAAGAGTCTGTCTCCACACAGAAAATACAGGATTGGGCGTGCAGCTCAGGGTGGAGCACTGGCCTGGCTTCCAGGAGGCGCTGGGTTCCATCCCCAGCACTGCAAATACACAGATAAATAAATCACACACACTCAGCCCAGACACAGGGGATCATGTCTGTGTGACAATAAAGTTTTATTTATAAACACAAGGGGCGGGCCAGGAGTGCCCTACGCGTCATGGCTTCCCCATGGACCCCTATTCAAAGTTATATTTATGGCCACTGTATAGCAGGCATGGTTCTGGAGATGGAATGAGACATACAGAGTCTCTGTCTCTGCCAGGTGTGATGTACGATAGTCCCAGCACTCAGGAGGCTGAGGCAGGAGGATTGTTCAGAATGTGAGGT
Source organism: Dolichotis patagonum (assembly GCA_004027295.1). Taxonomy (NCBI): domain Eukaryota; kingdom Metazoa; phylum Chordata; class Mammalia; order Rodentia; family Caviidae; genus Dolichotis; species Dolichotis patagonum. The sequence goes on along the minus strand of PVJX010031891.1, from coordinate 19,692 downwards.
CAGTCTGGGCTACATAGCGAGTCCAAACCAGTCTGAACTATATCATAAGATCCTGTCTCAAAAACAAAACAAAACGAAGAATGGCCTGTCTTTGGGGAAAAAAAGCCCACTCTCAGTTTTCTTCTTGGGTTTTTTGTTTTTTGTTTTAGACAGGGTCTTGCTATGTAGTTTAGGCCGGCCTCGAACTCACAGTGATGACCCTCCTGCCTCAGCCTCCCAAGTCCTGGGATTACAGCTTGCGTCACCCTACCTGGTCAGGTGGCCAGGGAGGGCTTCCCGGGGAAGCTGAGTGGTGTTTTTTTAATTGGGAGTCAAATATCTTTCATTATGCACTAAACTAAAGTCACAATGGATTGGAGGTCTAAATAGTAAAACAGAAACATTTGGGCCGGAGACGTAGCTCCAGGCCCTGCGTTCGATTCCTGGTACCAAAGTTAAACAGACAAATAAATCAGAAACATTAAATTTGCTGGACGATAGAGTAGGTAAAACTCTTGAAGACGCCGGTGTAGGCAAAGACTTTATGAATAAAGTCCCGATCACACAAGAACCGTCACAAAGACAACCACTGAGACCTCATCTTACAAAGGACTAAAACCGAGGGCATAAAAGTCAGACCCCCCAAATTTGCACACGCAATCCAAAAATGGGCATCTGAGATGAAAAAATACTTCTCAGATGAAGAAGTAAAAGCAGCAAATAAATATATGAAAAATGTTCACATTGCTGGACAATCCAGAGATGCAAATTAAAACAACACTGAGATTCTATCTCACCGCAGAAAGAATGGCCTTTATCAAGAAATCAACCTATTAGAAAATTCCGCCGGGGCTGTGGGGAAAAGGAACCCTTCTCCACTGCTGGTGGGAGTGTAGACTGGTGCAACCACTGTGGAAATCAGTGTGGAGAATCCTCAGAAAACTAGGATTGGAGATCCCATTTGACCCAGCCGTTCCACTCCTGGTATCTCCCCAAAAGAATTAAAAGCATCACACCACAGCGATACACACAAACCTATGTTTATAGCGGTGCAGTTTGTAAGACCCAAAGCTTGGAAACAGCCCAAGCGCCCCTCAGCTGGTGAGTGGATAAAGAAGATGTGGGTCTTGTATGCAGTGGAGTACTACTCGGGCAAGAAGAAGGGAAAGCTGGAGACATTCCCAGGAAAGTGCTGCACCTTGAGCGCATACTCTTAAGTGACCAACTAGGACACGTGTAAATGCTGCATTGTTTCTTTGTGTGAGAAGCCAAAAGTGCAAATGAGGACCAAAATATAGAATAGATAGTGGGAAACAGGAAGAAAATGTTCAAATGGGGGAGGGGAACAAGGGAGAAAGGGGAGGGAGAGAAAGGAAAAGGGAAAAATGAGAAAAGAAGGAAAACGTGGAAACAAAGCTCTCGTAAATGTGGAGAAGAGGAGGAGTGGCAGGGAGGGAGGGGATGGGGAAACAGTTACACCACGACAGAAAGGAGTCCTCTATGATGAATGGGGTCGTTATGTTTATCTAAAGCACCTATAGCAGGCGGGGGGTACAAATAACTGAGGGGTATGGCACCTGTCTGGCAAGCGCAAGGTCCTGTGTTTGATTTTGGGTACCAAAATAAATAGATAAATAATTTTTTTAAAAAAATGAATCGATAAAATCGGATTGGAAAAAAATTTTTTTTCTTAAATTTGGAAGCAGGAAATAAATAAATAAATAAATAAGTAGGGAGTCGAGTTCAAGCAGAGATTTGTGGGTAAAAGGAGTCGGCCACAGGGAGATCCAGGAGACAGTGTCCTAGATTGAGAGCCCAGCAAGTGCAAAGGTCCTGGGGCAGAATCATACCCCGTCTATGGAACCCTGGAAAGTGACACTAAGGTGCTGTCAACTAGGTTCCTTTCTATTACTGTTACAAATACCTGAGGCCATCAGTCTGTACGGGGCAAAGGCGCATGGTGGTTCCGTTTTGGAGGCCCCTCCCCAAGGTGTGTCCGCCCTGTTGCTTTTGAGCCTGTGGGAGCATGGGTTAGGAAGGAGCTATGGCTTCATGGTGGCCTGAAGCAGAGAGCGGAAGAGGAGTGGGTCCTAATGGTCCCACTGAGGCCACACCCCCCAATGACCTCACTTCCTCCACAGGCCCCACCTCTTAAAGGTCCCACTTCCTCCCAGGAGCACCAAACTGAGGACCAAGGGCGCATGGGCTGAGGGAGCTGAGGGAGGCTGAGGCAGGAGGGTTCTCACAGTTCAAGTCCAGGCCGGGCTACATAATGAGACTGTTTCAGAAAGAGAGGAAGAGAGAGACAAAGAAAGAAGTTCAATCCCAGCCCATAAGGTGCTCACATCCCAGGAATGAGAATGAGGAAAGACAAAAAGCAAATGAAGAAGAAAATTTCAAATAGTTGAGGCTTCAATAAAAGTCCTGATATAACGGAGAGAGTGGGCACAGGGGTTCCCTTGCTGGGGACAGGAGAGGTGGCTCCTCAGCTGTCTTTGATTCATTAAATAGGAAACATTCCTGAATCCATCACCAGCTTGATGCAGGGGGAGGGGAGAGGGGTGGTTCCCAGTAGAGGAGCCAGCAAGTGCAAAGGCCCTGGGGCAGGAAACAGGTAGCTCAATAAATATTTGTTGACTGAATGAATGACAGATGCTTTGGGAAGAAATTGATTTCAGGGATAGGGCAGTGGGGGACATGAGGAGGGCGACGGCTGAGCGCATCCCGGAGCGTGGCCAGGAGGTTGTCACCAGCGCAGGTGCCAGCAGAGAGCACCAGGCCGAGGGACCATGTTTTCTGCATCCTATTCTAGGAGTCGACAGGACCCCTGCGGGGAACCTGGGCTCTGCGGAACCCAACATCCGGGGACACTGAGAGCAACAGTCCCCGAAAGTAGGGGACAGGTCATGGCAGCGCTGAGACACCCAGACTTTGGCCTTTGCCCACTGCAGCTGCCAAAGCGCAAAACGCCCAGATAACGGTCTTCCCACCCCCTCCCCCTCCTGCCCCTGATGACTGGCCCTTCGCCCTGTCCGTCAAACCTGTCCACCAATCAGCACCCGGGGCTGGGCCGGGTTCTCCAGGGCAGCTATTTCAGCATCTTTAGGGGTAGTGGCCCGGGCACAGAGACGAGCAACGGCCACCCAGGGGCCCTAAGCTCCGAGCGGGACCCAGGACCTCTGCAGACGTAGCCTGCCGGGCCCATGCATGGGGTTTTAGCGGCTGGCAAGGTGAGCCCTGTTGGGGGGTCCTGGGGGGGCCCATGGTGGGGTGCTGTGGCCCATGACACAGATGGGAAACTGAGGCCGGGAGAGCAGGCGGAGCGGGTGGCTCCACCGTGCCTCCCTCTCTCTAGCTATTGCAATGAAACTTGCTCTCGGGTGTGGCCCCGCAGGCCTGTCATCCCAGCGCTGCGGGAGGCTGAGGCAGGAGGGTCCGGAGTTCTAGCCCAGCCTGGGCAATTTGGTGACCGAGTGAGACCCGGTCTCAAAATTTAAGAAAACAGATAAGGGTTGGGTGGGGGAGCCCCGGGGAGGCTCTGGGCTCCACCCCAGGCCTGCATGGGCTCCCGCCCACCCCCACCGCGCTGGCGCAGCTGGGGGCCTCACCCTGGCTCCTCCTCGTCGCAGATGGCATCGCCCGCCTGTGCCATGGGCCCCATCGACAGCCTGGAGCTCCTGGACCTCCTCTTTGACCGGCAGGACGGCGTCCTGCGGCACGTGGAGCTGCCCGAGGGCCGGGTGAGCGCGCCAGGCCCTGGGGACCGGGAGTGGGGGTCAGAGATCAGAGACAGCCAGCAACGCACCCCGGGCCACACAGCGACCCTCACCCCGGGCCTCTGCCCGCCTCCCAGCAGGCGCTGCCCGGCTCGGACTCCGACGACTTCCTGAGCACCATCCTGGGCCCCCCCGAGTCGGCCCCCAGCTCCCCCACCTGGTCCCCCGCGGCCAGCGACAGCGGCATCTCCGATGACCTGCCCTCCGACCCCCAGGAGAGCCCCCCACGCGGCGGGGCTCCGGGCACCGCCCCGGCCAGCTGCTGCCCCCCCTACCTCCCTGGCCCCCCGGGGCCCGCGAGGTCCCCCAGGACACAGGTGCCCGAAGCCTCCGTGGCCATAGACCTGGGTGAGTCCCCTGGGGAGGGCGGAGGGGCCATTCCCAAGATGGGGTGACAGAGGCTGGGGAGGTTAAGCAAGAACCCAGCTGGGCACGCCTATTATCCCAGCGACTGGGGAGGCTGAGGCAGGAGAATCCCCGGTTCAAGCCCAGCCTGGGCAACTTGGCAGCGTATTGAGACTCTGTCTCTAAATAAAAAATGAAATAAATTAAGGGCTGGGGCTGGGGCTCCGTGTGAAGTGTGAAGGTCCTGGGTTCCATCCCCAGCACCTCAAAAGAGGAAAAGATAAAGGACAAGAGATTACAAGGTGCCCCGGCCTCAAGCCGTTCCCGGCTGGGGTACAGGCCTATCAGATGCCAGATCACTAATGATTTACTCTGGGGACATGGATCGCACCCCGGGGGAGATACGTGGCTGCTGGGTGTCCTTTGTCCCTTAGTCTTAGGAGCCTTTTACTGGAGAGTGGGTGACACGGAGGCTCAGAGACAGGCAGTCACTCACGGATGTCACCCAGCTCCTCCCCGTGGGGTCCGGCCGAGGCCTCCCGCCCTGACTGTGGCCCAAAGGCTACGAACCTGCTGTGTCCTGAGGCCTGGGGGCAACCCTGGCCTGGTCCCTGCCCCTCCTTTCTGACGGGGTAGGGGGTCCTCCAACGGTGTCACGTGCTCCCCAAACTTGTATTTGTTTTCTGCAGTCCTGGAGATGGAAGCCAGGGCCCCCACACTAAGCTCCAACCCTGGTCCTTTTTATTCTTTAATCTTTTTATATTTTGAGACAGGGTCTCTCTAAGTTACTTGAGTGGCCCAGGCTGGGTTCCAACTTCCGACCCTCCCGCCTCAGCCTCCCAGGGTGCCTGAATGACAGGTGCGCACCGCTACACCCAGGCCTCACGTCCTGTAGTTTCTTTGACTCTGGGGGACAGACTGAGATGCGCCAGGGTGAACTGGGGTTCTGTCTCACAGTGAGGGGAAACTGAGGCAATGGAGAGAAGCCGGGCTGCGGTCGTCCGCCTGAGCCCTCCCGTCTTAACCCCTTCTGTCCCCGCAGACATGTGGAGCCCGGGCAGCCTGTACCCCGAGCCGCACGCGGGCTCCCCTTCCCGCTTCAACCTGACCGTGAAGGAGCTGCTGCTGGCCGGGGGCAGCGGGGACGTGGTGAGCACTGACCGGGCCGGCAGGGCGGGCGGCTCAAGGGCGGCGAGGGCCGGCACTGAGAGGGACGGGGCAGCCTGGGGTGACAGAGCCAGCGGCTTCCAGTTCTGCTCCGTTACCGTCCCCCGGCCCGGGAAACTGCCCACAGGTGTCACCGTCAGCCCAGCGCTCGGTGACAGACACGTGCCCAGCCTGCGAGCTTTTGATTTAATATTTTCAGTTTCACAGCCCCCCTGAATTAGGGGGTTTTGTTATCTGGGGCGCGGTGGTGCACGCCTGTCGTCCCAGCACTCGGGAAGCTGAGGCAGGAGGATCGCTGGGAGTTCAAGGCCAGCCTGGGCTGCACAGTGAGACCTTGTCTCAAAAAACAAACAAAGACAAAAACCAGAAAGTCGTGTCTGACGCATCTTTACTCAGCTGCGGCACTGGTAGCCGAATGCCAGGTCCTCACACTGAGCTCCGGCCTTTTTTATGTTTTATTTTGAGACAGGGTCTCGCTAAATTGCTAAGTTGCCCAGGCTGGCCTTGAACTTGGCATGCTCCTGCCTCAGCCTCCCACAGTACTAGAATGACAGGTGTATGCCGCTGTGCCCAGCTGCTCCTTCATTATCTCTCCTTTTCCTCTTCCTCTTCGTGGCCTTTTCTTTTTCTCCTTCGAGACAGGGTCTCGCTATGTAGCCCAGGCTGGTCTCTAATTCTCAGCAGTCCTCCTGCCTCAGCCTCCTGAGTGCTTATCCCACAGGTGTTCACCACCGCACCTGGCTGCCGTCTCATTTCCTAAGCTGACCCTTCATCTCAGTGACCGCCCATCTCGGCACAGGTGTCTCCCCTCCTCCTCCCAGCCCGTGGCATGGCCCGTCCATGCCTGCCCAACCCGCTCTCTGTTCGCCTCCCTTTCCACCCTTACTGGGCTGTGCTGGGAAGGTTCGCTGCCTGGAACGGTGCCTGGCACATAGTGGGCACTCAGGAAGTAGCCGTCGGTGATTTTTGTGAGCGACCTTTGCGCCTATCTCCGAGGCCCGGGAGACTGCAGGTTCAGTTCTAGGAAGCAGATGGCCTCAGGCTCAGAGGCCGAGGGTCACTGCCGACTCGCTCGCAGCCTCCTCGGGCCCGGGCTCCCACGCAGCCCCTGCCCCTCTGATCCTCCTGGTTCCCCCAGCAGCAGCAGAAGCAGCCACACCTGCCTGCCGCCCACCTCCCGCGCCCCGGGAACGGCCACTGCCAGGAGCTGGTGCTGACGGAGGACGAGAAGAAGCTGCTGGCCAAGGAGGGGGTCACCCTGCCCACGCAGCTGCCCCTCACCAAGGTGCGCCGCGGACACCTGGCCCCAGCTCTCCCGGTGGGGTGCACCTTGCGGCCACCCTCGCTGAGACTTCAGCACATCTGTCTCTGCAGCCAGAAAACGACCCCCCTAAATTCAACCCAGAACTCACAGCCCAGGGCGTTGCTAAGTAGCCAAGTTGCCCGGGCCGTGCTCAAACCTGCAACCCTCCTGCCTCAGCCTCCCGAGTGCTGGGATGACAGGATCACAGGCAAGCGCCGCCGAGGCTGGTTTGCTATGGCGTTTTCAGATTGAGGGAAAGGTGCCGAGCCTAGGGACGGCCACACGGTGGCGCCGCAGCACCAAGGCCAACGAGGGTGACAGTTACAAATTTGATATGATTGGGGGGGCCTCCCTGCCTGCTGGGGGGGGGGCAGGCCTGTCATCCCAGCACTCTGGGAGGCTGAGGCAGGAGGATGCAGGTTTGAGCTCATCTCGGGGAACTCAGAGACTCTATGTCCAAATAAAAAAAATAAAGTGAGGCCTGGAGACAGCGCAGCCGCTGACTCGTCTCCGCCCCGTGTCACCACGCAGTACGAGGAGCGAGTGCTGAAAAAGATCCGCCGGAAAATCCGCAACAAACAGTCAGCCCAGGAAAGCAGGAAGAAGAAGAAGGAATACATAGATGGCCTGGAGACGCGGTGACGCGGGGACCCCGGACCCCACACCCCAGGAGGGAGGCCGGGCAGCGGACGGCAGCCTGACTGACGTCCTCGCAGTGTCTGGGGCCTTGGCTTCCTCCCTGCACTGACCCCAGGGCAGCCGAGATGCTGAAGGGGGCGTCAGGGGCACTTTCTGCCCCGGATAAAGATGGGGGGCCCCGGCCCGGGACGTAGCTCAGCGGCGCAGCGCCTGCCTGGCAAGTGCGAGGTCCCGAGTTCGGTCCCTGGTACAAAAAGAAAAAGCTGTTGCACACTGGTCATCCCAGTACCCCAGGAGGCTGAGGAGGGATTGCTTGCGCCCAGGAGCTTGGGGTCAGCCTGGGCAACAACCCGGGGACACCTGGTCCTAGAAAACTAAACACGAATAAACATTAAAACCCTGGTCCCACCAAAGCCTTGCCCGGCGGCTTTTGACTCTGGCTGCAGAGTGGGCATCTTGGGGTCACGGCACTGGGCCCACTGCATGACAGATGTCGTCTGAATGTCACTGTCCCTGCAGGATGTCCGCCTGCACTGCCCAGAATCAGGAGCTGCAGAGGAAAGTCTTGCATTTGGAGAAACAGAATCTGTGAGTCTGTCCAGCCCGGCCGAGGGCGGGGCCAGGGCGGCAGCCCGGGTGTCCCGCAGGAGAGGAGGGTGAAGGGCACGGGGTCGTGAGGTAGCAGGAAAGAGGAGGGAATGAGGGGGGGAGTCTGTCTCTAAAGAAGGCAGGCAGTAGAGAGAAGGGGATTTGGACTAGGGGCTTTGACGGGTGTGTAAGAGTTCGCTAGGGAGAAGGTGGTGAGGATAGTGTATGCAGCGGGCAGAGGCTGGCAGCAAGGAGTGTCAGAGGCTGCACCTCACTGTCACGTAGATGGAAGAGGTGCCCGTTTAGTCCACATTCAGAGGGAGGAGAGGAGGTGGCCTGTCATCCCAGCACTCAGGAGGCTGAGGCAGGAGGATCACTGGGTCAGGCCAGTGACAGCTGCGGCCTCCCCTTCCTCCGAGGTCCCTCTTGGAGCAGCTGAAGAAGCTGCAGGCACTCGTGGTGCAGTCCACCAGCAAGTCTGCCCAGACGGGGACCTGCATCGCCGTGAGTCCCCGCCCGGCACGGAGGAGGGCTCTGGTCTCAGCACGGGGTCGTGGTGATACCACCGAGGGGAGCAGAAGCTTTCGGTCCAGCTCAAGCTTGGTCTTCTGGTCTCCTGGGCCTGTTTCCCTCCTGGGCGATAAGGGAGCTTGGGGCGGGGGAGAGGCGGGGGCCACGGTGAGCTCTGGGTGACCCTGGCCCACCTGCTCCAGGTGCTCCTGCTGTCCTTTGCCCTCATCATCCTCCCCTCCATCAGCCCCTTTGCCTTCAACAAAGCCGAGAGCTCCGGGGACTTCGCACCAGTACGCGGTAGGTGCTCGCTCAGGAGGCTGAGGCAGGAGGGTCCCGACTTCAAGCCCTCCCTGGGCTACTTAGCAAGACCCTGGCTCAGCGAAACACTAGGGCAGGGCTGTAGCTTGGTGCAAAGGCTTTGGTTCCACCTCAGCTTTAAAAACAAAGTTCCCGCTCATCTTTAGTCCCTGGGGTGCAGGAGACCCCACCCCTCCTGAACCCCCACACCCCACTCAGTCTTCTCCAGGACACTGCACAATGACGAGGCTTCGCGAGTGGCCCCCGGGGACGTCGCACCAGGCCCTGACACCCCAGGCTCCCGGCCAGACGCCGCACCCCACCAAGGGGCCCCAGGCAGCCTGGGGACGGACTGGGGGGGCTTCCTGGCTAAGCCAGCGCTGGGCAACGCCACGGAGGAGCTGCACAACTCCAGCCTGGCCCTGGGCACCGAGACGGGCGAGCTGGGCCGGGCCACCGTGCTGGACTGGGCAGCACCCGAGCGGGTGCCGAGCCCCGGGCGCTCGGGGCTGGAGGCGGCAGGGGAGGAGCTCTGAGCACCCCTGGGACCTGGTCTGGGGGGCTTTGGGGCGCTGGCGAGGGCAGCAGCAGACCCGGGGAGCGTGAGGTTGGAGGGGCCACAGCTGCTCCCAGGACCGAGGGGGACCCCCGAAACAGATCTCAGGACCAAGTGTGAGGAGCACCCCCAGAAGCCCCCCCGTGCCCACCCGACCCCCCAGCACCCCGCGAACCTCTCTGGACACTGGCGTGGCCACGGCCACCAACACCCCCTTTTCTAAGACTTTGCGAGATTCAATAAAGTTATTTTGACAGAACGCAGCTGGCCCGGAGTGGGGTGAGGGGTGAAGAGGACTTTGGGGTCCCCAGGTCTCCCCTAAGGAGGGGCTGGGCCAGGCTGGGGTTGGAGGGGCAGGGCCAGATCCCCTGTCCAGGTTGGGGTAGATCCAGGGACCCCAGAGGGCCCATGAGGCAGAGGCACCCCACGAATGGGTGAGTAAACTGAGGCAGAACTTGTGAACCCCTTAGGGTTAGGGTTAGGGTTAGACATGGGGCCTCACTGAGCCGCTAAGTCCCCAGGCTGACCTGGGACTTGCCATTCTCCTGCCTCAGCCTCCTGAGCAGCGAATGACCGGCGTGCACCACCCCGCCTGGCCAGCAGGGGGACCGTAACGCACTCGGATGCAGGACCGGAGCTCTGCTTTTATTGTGCTGGTGGCTTCGGGGAGCCTGCAGGAAGCGGGGTGCAGACCCCCTCTGGAGGGTCCCCTGAGGTGGCTTTGACATAAGAGTGGAGGGAGGGGTCTCGGGGGACGCAGGGAACCCATTCCTGCGTGGGCGGGAGGCTGGGAGGGTCCGGCCACCCCTCCCTGAGTCAGAGGCCGGGGCCAGCGGGGCAGGGGACACCTGGGCTGGCAGCTTCGGGGGTGGCTGCTTCCCGGGCCCCACTGCATGGCCCAGTCTGAGGAGCCAGCGCCCCGAGGGCCGTGGGGACAAACCCGGGTCCCACAGCGACACTGTGACGACAAAATACACACAGTTCCTAGAAAGCGCCCCGCCCCCCGGCCGGCTGGTCAGCTGGGCACCGTCTCGGCCTTCAGCCTTTTGGGGGGCCGCAGGGGGGCTGGGCTGTCGGGCGGCTCCGCTTTGGGGCTGCGAGGCCGGGGCCTGGGCAGGGCGGGCGCACGGCCGTTGAGCTGGGCCCTGGGGTCTTCGCCGCCGTCGTCTTTGGGCTCCAGCTTGGGTGCCGGCGGCCGGGGCAGCGGGGGCAGCGCTCTCTCCAGCACCCGGGGCCCGTGCCAGGCGGGGATGTCCAGTCCCAGGTGCCGCATGAGCCCGGCCATCACGTCGTCCACGTAGCCGTGGATGCGCAGGTCGGCCTGGCGGTCCTGCGGGGTGGGCGGGTCAGGGCGGGGTGCGGGCACCCGGCGGGGCGGGGCGGGGCGGGGCTGGCCGCGGGCACCTACGTGCTTGGTGGGCTGCAGGTTCACGATGACCAGGCGGCCGCCTCGGCGCTTGGTGGCGAGCGGCAGGTTCCCGCTGGGCCGGATCTGCAAGGAGGTGCCCAGGGCGATGGACAGGTCCGCATTCCTGGGGACAGGACAGAGGACACGGGCTGAGCGCAGAGGCCTGGACGCTGGCCCTGCCAAGGGCCTGGGAGGAACGGTGGGCCTGGCTGCCACTGCCTGGCAGGAGAAAACTTTTATTTTTTGGTACTGGGGATTGAACTCAGGACCTTGTGCTTACCAGGCAAGCACTTGAGCCGCTGAGCTAAATCCCCGGCCCAGGAAACTCACTTCGTGGCAGCCCAGTTCCCGCCAGTGACACCCGCCCAGGGCCACGGGTGAGGCCAGAGGCTAAGCAGTCCCTGCCAATGAAGTTTTCTTCCTTCTTTCTTGCTTTATTATTTTTTGGTAGTGCTGGGGACTGGCCCCAGGGCCTTTGCACTGAGTTACATCACCGGCCTTCTTTATCTTGTGAGACACTGCCCAGGCTTGGCGTCCTCCTGCCTCAGCCTCCCAGAGGGCTGGGATGACAGCCGTGTGCACAGCCCGGGTTAGGAGGCCGTTCTCACCCAGCCGGGAGCCCACCCGCAGCCCTGCGTGCTTGCTGGTCAGCTTGGGGCTGCCAGTCCGTCCCCTGGCCCGGCCCGTGACCCCACCGTGGGCACAGCAGGGATGTCAGACCTGCTGGCCTCGTCGGCGAGAGCCAGGTCCCGCTCGGGCAGGGCGTCCTCCCAGTCCAGGATGGTGTCCCTCAGCTGCCCCCTGCAGAGCAAAGTCCAGGGTCAGTGGGCCCTTGGTCCCATGGGGGCCTGGGCCCTGGGGACAGTCACTCACCGGCAAGCCCGCAGTCCCCGTGCCTTGGCCACTGTGCAGAACCGGCCAGTGGCCTTGAGGCCCATGGTCCCCACGACTGTGTCCCGGACGTACTGCCTGTGTCGGAGAGGGGGTCAGTGAGTCCTGCGTGGGCCACCCCTGTGCCAGGGCCTGGCTGTGCAGCCCAGGCTGGCCTGAGCTCACTCTGTAGCCCAGCCTGGTTTTGAATTTGCAGCGATCCTCCTGCCTCAGCCTCCTAGTGTTGGATGACAGGCGCGCACCGCCCTGCCTGGCTGACTTGCGTGTTTTACAGTTTTATTGGCCCAGAGCGTCTTGGGTCCCCGGCACACAGGCTTGATTCTGCCCCTCCCCGGGCCTTCCTCCTCACGCGCCCGGGTCTTGGACATTGCTTGGCCTGTGCAAGTTCCCTTGGAGAGTGTCGGACCTCAAGGGCCACGTGCTGAGTCCTCCATCCCGCCCCGCCTGTGACACTCACCTCTTACACTTGGCACATTCCTCCACAAACATGTTCCCGTGTAGCTCGGCGAGTTTGTCCCTAGGGGGCAGGCAGGGAGTGAGCGAGGGCTCCCTGGACACCCCTCCTCCTGCTCCTCAGGGACACCAATCCCAGCCCCTCAGCCAGAAAGTCTCTCTGCTCTTCCGGAGCTGACGCCCCCACCTGTGTGCTGTGCACCCTCGGGTGGGGAGCGCAACCTCTCTGAGCCTGGGGGGGATCGTTAACAACACAGCTGACCCCACCTCTGCCCACAGGCACCCATGTCCTCCACAAAACGTCACCCTCCTCCCTAAAAGAAAGGGAGCCAGGTGGGAAGAGCAGGAATTCAAATTCCCTAAGTGTGGCATGTAGTAGGTGCCCAATAAACACCTGCCGGGCAGGCCCTGTCCCACTCCGGTTTACCCAGGGATGGGGTGCACAAGGGGAATGGGGGTGAGACCCTGGGGTTCTTCACACTCCCACCCAAGGCTCTCATCCCAAGCCGGGTGGAAGCTTTATTTTTTTATTTTTATTTTTTTGGTACTGGGGATCGAACTCACAACCTCGCGCTTGCAAAGCAGGCGTTTACGCTGCTGAGCCAAATCCCCAGCCCAAGACACTGTCTTCAAATTCAAAACATGTCCGGAGCTGGAGCTCGGGACCTAGGGACTCCTGAGGTTCCCGGGGGGCGGGGGGCGGGGGCGTGGTACCTGGGGAAGCCCGAGCGCACGTGCAGCCCGTCCACGTTCTGGCTGATCAGGAAGCGCAGCAGCCCCACGCGCTCCAGCTGCACCAGCGCCATGTGCGTGCGCGTGGGCCGCGCGCTCTCGAAGGTCGTGTCGAACCTGGGCACCAGGCCCCGCTCCTCCATAGTCCACACGCCATGGGGGCCCCTGGTGGCCGCAGAGGGTGGGGTGGGGGAAGATGGGCAGGGATGGGAGAGCGACAGAAAGAGGAGGAGACAGAGGCACAATCGGAGACAGAACGAGAATTAGAGATTGGGGTCACAGAGCAATGGGGAGACAGAGGGGAGAGAGGATAAATGTACAGGTGAGTAACAGTCAGTTAGTTATTCATTCAACAAACACGACTACTGTTGCTGGCTGTTGCTGGGGTCTTGTTTTGGTTTTTGGTTTTTTGAGGCAAGGTCTCACTATGTAGCTCAGGCTGGCCTTGGGCTCGTGGTGATCCTCCTGCCTCAGCTTCCCGAATGCTTGGATTCTAGGCATGCACCACCATGTCCGGCATGCCGGGGTCTGGGTGGACCTGTGCCTCTGTCCTCAAGGTGGACTTCATTTTGTACGGGAGACACAGGTAGACCCAGCCCTCCACCCTTGGAGGGTCAGGCCCCAGAAGCGACCAGGAGCTGGGGACCCTGGGGAGGCCCTAAGGGCTCTGGCTGGGCAGGTGGGGAGGTTTCCTGGAGGATACAGAGGTGCACCCCCACGCCTGGCAAGACCCTTGCTTTTCAACAATGCTTGTCTAACATAAGCTGTTGGATACAATGGGGATTTTGATCAGTATATGGCCTCACACCCTCATTCAGCAGTGAGGAAATAGTTCCCAAAGGTAAAGCCACTCGCCTGACACAAGTTCCTATAGGAAAAATGTAGGTGTGCATGAAATGTTCCTGATACTGAGAATCCCTATGGTAACAGAATCCAAGTATGTCTGCCTAAAAACTACATTTCCCAGCATGCCTTGCCACCAGGTGAGATCAAGTGACCAGGTGTTCCCAACATCCTTTGCACTAGGTAAGCTCAGGTGAGCAGGTTTTCTCAGCATCCCTTGGAGTTAGGTTCAGACCAGGTGACCAGGTTCTGGCCAATAAGAGAAGTAGGATATTGGCTGTAACTTCATAGATGGGTCTTTCCCATCCCTAGTACCAGGGACAGACAAAAGGTAGTGGGGTGAGCTCTGCTGCTCCAGGGAAGCCTGGCAGGATGGTGGGCCCGCCTCAGTTTCCCCTCCATGCTCACAGACCTGAAGTCAGGGATGCCTGAAGCAGTGCTGATGCCAGCACCCGTGTGGAACACCACATTGGATGACTCCCAGATCAGCCTAGCCAGCTCCCACACCTTCTGATCCAGCTCCTCCGGGGGGTCAAAGATCTGGCGGGAGACAGGAATGGAGGTGTCCAAATGTGTCTCCTAGGTGACAAGGGCACAGCCACGGCCTGACCCGTTTTCACCTTGCCCGGGGAGGAGGAGCAGCAGCAAAGAGGGCCCTCTTCTGCCCTCTGCCCTCAGCCTTCCACGGCTCCCACCAAACCAAAGCCCAAGTCCTCTTGCAGCCCACAGGGACCTGTATGACCCTCCTGCCCCCTCCCTGCCCCCTCCCTTCCTCCCCTGCTTCCTCTTTGCCCCTCGTTCCCTCTGCTCCAGACACACAGCCTGTTCACTGCTCCTGTATGGTGCTGGGCTCCATGCTGCCCCAGGGCCTTTGCACAGGGCGCGTGCTCCACCTGGGATGTTCCTTTCCCAGATCTAGCCATAGCTGTCTCTTCCTTTAGATTTTGGCTCAAAAGTCACCACTTGGTTTCAATGACCCTCCCCCATGGAGGAAGGATTTAGGGTGTTTAGCGGGCTTCAGTAGGTGCTCAAGAAATATTTGTGGAATAAAGTGATTAACAGTGGCAGGCCAAGATGGGACAGGGAGACGCGGGAGGGAAGCGACTTGCTCCAGGCCCCACCGTGGGGAGGGGACAGCGTCTCCTGCACCTCTCCTCCTGGAGCAGGGATGAGGCGCCCATGGCACGTGTGCTGCAGCCCGCAATGTTAGCACTGACAGCTCCAAAAGCTTCCCCGGCCTAGCGGCTGGAAGGACCTTGGTGACACACCGTGTCCAGGCTCTGGCATCTCAGTCCCGTCCTGGGACTGCATCCTTCTCCTCCCCATCAGCCCATCAGCCCGTTCCCAACCCGGGTCCCCCTCGCGGCCCCAGGCAGGAGACCACAAAGCCGGGCAAGCCCCGTGCAGGGTGCTCAGAGGGTGTCGCCTCCTGCGCCCTGCTCTCCGGGAAGTCCCTCCCATTGCCCAGCTCAAGTGCTTCCTGATATTCCCACAATGCCCCGGCATCTGTCCTCAGCCCTGCCCTACCCGTGGACGTGGAGGAGACCCTCGGGGATCCCCCCGCAGTACTCACCTCGGGGAGGCCACACTTGCCTTTATCGGCATAGGGCGACAGCCCCGCCGCGTAGTTCACCGACATCGTCGCTGCTCACTGGGAACAATAAAGTTTCTCTTGTTGAGGCTGTTTCCGCCGGAAGTGGGGCGGGACGGGGACGGAAGGAGGAGTCGTATTCCTTCCCCCACCGCTCCTTCTATGGCGCATGCGCTTTCTGGTGACGCTGATACCGCCATTTTAAGTACTGGAACAGAGTAGCCTATTTGAATAGCTAAGACCGTGACTGTCCAGGGCCTGGGTCAGGGACCTGGGTTCCAGTCACCTCTAAAATGGGGAGAACTAGCGGTCAATGGTCCCTTTCACTTTTTCACACATTAGGAAGGAGGCAGTCACACACAGTGGAGACCCAGGACCCTGGTACAGAAGAGGGCTTTGGATGAGCCCTGCCCAGGCGGATGGGGGCGACGTGCCCCCCCCCCCAGCTGATCAAGGTCACTGGTGCTGGTGGCCTTGAAGAGCCAATGAAGAGACATGTGCTGAGGTCCTGCCTGGTGCGAAGCAGCAAAAAACAGCAGAATCCTCCCCAGTGTGACCAGGCCAGGGTGACCCGGGGGGCCCGAGGTGTGGGGGGCGACACAGTGCCCAGGGCGGTGAGGGAGCTCGGAGGGGCTCCTGACCCAGCTGGGGGCCTCCTTCGTGGCGGCGGGGATGGGGAGCACTGAGCCGCAGACAGGGCAGGGGTTAGAGGGGCGCAGGAGCGGCCTGTGGGGCACCCGAGGGCAGACAGGCGTCCCTGGGGGAGGCCGCTGCGAGGACAGGGCCGGGGTGCAGTGGCGGGGTGCGGGCAGCCCCTTCCAGAAGCCGAGACCGGCCCAGCGATGGCTGGGGAGAGGCGCGGTGTCTTCCCGCCAGAGCCCGGGGCCAGCAGCAGCCCCGCTGCCCGCGGCCTCCTCCCTCGCTGTCCCCGGCCCGGTGATCGGGTGTCACAGCCGCGCACTGGGAGCCGCCGCTGCGGGCCGCGGCCCAGCTGGGAGAGGGTAACCGGAGCCGCCGCCCGGGCTGGGGACAGGTGCTGGGCTGGAGCCGCGGCAGGTTAGGCGAGCAGGAGGTGCGGCCCGGGGGAGGCCGGAGCGGAGGGGGGCGCTGGGTTCCGCCCGGCTGGGCCTGCTCCCCAGCCTGGGGCCTGCTCCCCAGCCTGGGGCCTGCAGGGCGTGCTGTGTCCCCACCACTGCTCAGCACCCAGGGGCATCAGGCCCTGCGCAGCCAGGAAGCAGCCCCCAGGTCTGAGGCCCCCAGCCCCCAGGCAGCCCCAGCCCGGGCCGTGGCCAGGGGCGTGGTGTGCTCTGCTCGCTGTGATGCGGTTTCCTCAGTCAGGGGCGGAGGGTCGGGTGGCTGGAGAGTCGCGGATGGTCTGGTTGGTAGACTGTTGGGCGCACGGGTGGGTGGAAGGGTTGGTGGGTGTTGGGCAGGCCAGTGGACAGGTGGGTAGCTGGGTGGACAGACAGACTGACGCGTGAGTGGATGACTGGGTGGGTCGGAGGGCGGGGGACGTGGATGGTGTGAGGAGTGGCTGGAGCCGTGGTTGAAGATGTGGAAGGACCGTCATCGTCTGGGGGCGCAGTCGGTGGGCATGTGGCTGATAGGCAGGAGGAAGTTCCCGGTGAGCCCCAGTGGCAGGAGTTGGGGCGTCCCCGGCAGGAGGAGCGGTGGAGGTCCCCCCACTTCATGGAGACTCCTGTGCCACCTAGGACACCAGGCACGGGCCACAGAGCACCCCCGGGCCAGTCCTGCCACACGCCGCCATCACCAGGTCCCACTGCTGCCACCCAGGCACAAGACGGGGGTCGCCTGTCTGAGGAGCCAAAAGACACTGGGTTCTTGTGGTGGGAGCGGAGTGTCTCGTGCTCCCCAGCCGAGTCCCTCACCCGCTCTGCCCTTGCCCTCCCCAGGTGGCCGGGCGCTGGCTATGAAGACTCTCCGGGCCAGATTTAAGAAGCCGGAGGTGAGTCCATGCCGACGTCCCCCATCAGCCGCTCCTGGCTCTGGGGCCCGGCCGAGGACCCACTTGTCCCCCACCGCTCCCTGGACTCATCTCCGGGAGCTTTGTTACACGGGGCCTGTCCTGCTCCAGAGTCCTCGGTGCCTCCCAGCACCCTCGGGCCCAAGGCCCTCACCTTTAACCTCTCACCGCGCCCAGCTGCTTCCAGTCCCAGCCTTCCGGCCACCAGACGAGACCCCATGGGTCCCCACCAGGTCACGGGGCGGGGCCCTCCATGCGGCTGCCCCTCAGACCACCCCCTGCTCATAACCAGCTCTGCTCCCCCGCCACGGCTGCCCGCCTGCCTGCCTGCCTGCCTTCCTTTCTTCCTTCCTTCCTTCCTTCCTTCCTTCCTTCCTTCCTTCCTTCCTTCCCTCCCTCCAACCCCAGATCCTTTCTGCACTTTGATTACCCAGACTTGAACACTCTAAAGTGCTTGCCGTGGCTTTGCACATGTCAGCTGCTCTAACCCTCACTCCGGCTCTGAGGTCAGAGCATCCATTATCCTCACACTGTGGATGGGGGGGGGCAGGCCCCACAGGCTGGAGAAGCTGGTCAGAGTCATACAGCCGGGGAGGGGGGCACCTGGCTCCCCCATGGCTGTGTCACTAAGACCTGAATGGGGGGCTTGGGGAGAGAGCGGAGGCGGGAAAGTGCATTGATTACTAAAAAGGCAGAGTTAGGGGTGTGGTAGCCCACATATGCATGTCATCCCAGCACTCTGGGAGGCTGAGGCAGGAGGGTCTCCAGTTCAATCCCAAACTGGGCAACTGAGAAACTTACTAAGGCCCTGTATCAAAATCAAAAATGAGGGCCGGGGATTTAGCTCAGTGGCTTAAGCGCCTGCCTGGCAAGCATAGGTCGTGAGTTTGATCCGCGACACCACAAAATAAAAAATAAAAAAATGAAAAATGAAACAGGGCAGAGTGTAGCTCAGTCCGAATGCCCTGGGTTCTGTGCCCAGTACTGGAAGACAAAAGATAAAATAAAATAAGATAAAAAGCTTCATACTGCCTTAGAGTTAGCGAGGGGACGGTGCTCCGCAGCGGTAGGGCCTCGGGACTCCTGGTCTCCAGCCCGCGGGCACCTGGCCACCCCCCCTCCCCGGCCTGTCCTTCTCCGGTTTCGCAGCAGGCAGCAGAGTCAGGTTCGAGCTTTTGTGTAGCATCCCCGAGGGAAGAAAGCAAACACCGTGACTGCGGCGCGGCCGCCCGGTGTCCCTGGGACCCGCGTTCCCAGTGCTGGCAGTCAACCGCGTCGGCCAGCTGTGCGGTCCCCGCCGAGTCTGCGGCCAGAGCGCCGCGCTTCCGAGAGTTGCCGCCAGGTGGCGCCAATGCGCTGCCCGCCGGGACGGCAACGGCCCTGGGTTTTCCAGGCGGGGTTACCTGGGCTCTGGAGGGACCCTGTTTCAAAATAGAAATTAAACAGGGCTGGCGTGGCCCTGAGTTCAACAGCTAGCACCACGCTCACAAAAATTTATCGATGGCTGCTGGAAGCTGAATTTGATAGCATTTTTTTACAGGTCACAAATGATTCATTTTAATTTTCCCCCAATCACTTTTTTTTTTTTTTTTGAGACTAGGTCTCACTAATAGTTCAGATTGGCCTTGAACTCAGAGTGATCTTCCTGCCTCAGCCTCTCCTGTACTGGGATCACAGGCGTGCGCCGCCATGCTCAGCCTTCCCCCAGTCACTAACAACCTTAAGAACATTCTTGGCCCTGGGCTGTGCAAAAACAGGGTTTGGGCAGCTGCGCCAGCTGGGGTCTTATTTTGTGTTTGTTTATTTATTTTGAGACAGGGTCTTGCTATGCAGTTCAGGTTGAACTTGGACTCACTTTGTAGCCCAGGCTGGCCTCCAACTTGCAGGGATCCTCCTGCCTCAGCCTCCCAAGCGCTGGGATGACAGGTGTGTGCCACCACACCTGGCCACAGTTGGCTCTTTATGCTGAGTGGGGTCCCTGGGGAGAGGTGCCATCTCCTTGCTGCTGGTGAGGAAGGAGGAGAGAGTTGAAGGGCTGAAGCAGAAACGCGGAATAGGGGGAGCCTTGGGTGGAGCCCTGGGGGCAGCAGCGCCGGAGGTACCTTCCACGGAGCTCCGAGAGGCGGGTGGGGCAGGGATGGAGGAGCAAAAGTGCAGGAAGCCTTGAACCCGAGGCCTGGGCTCCAACATCGGTTTACCTGCCCCACCCCCCACCTGTCCCAGGTGTCTGGGAAATGGGCAGGTCACCCCGGTGTACCAGCCCCTGCCCAGGACGCCGGGAAATGTCTGGGGACATCTGTGCCTGTCCAGCCAGGGTTGCTCCTGACCCGGAATGAGTGGAGGTTGGGGATGGGGCCTGGCACTCTGCAGGGCCCAGGATGCCCCCCCAGAGCCCACGAGGCCCCTGATCTGTCCAGGCTGTAAAGGGGACAGAGACCTCCGTGGTGTACGTCCTGCGACTTAGCCCATTTGTCCCAGAGAGGGGAGGTGACTGGCTTGGGGTCACACAGCAGGCACAGCGTGGCCCAGCGGGCCTCTGCTCCTAGATTCGGGTTCTGGACTCCTTTGCCGCGCCTGGTCCCTTCTCTGTCCTCCGTGTCCGCTTTCCTGGCTGCCAGTCACCAGGC
>PVJX010031890.1:0-20835 GCA_004027295.1 Dolichotis patagonum | reverse complement strand
CAGTAAAGGAAGTTGGCGAAACCATATCCGGGCACAGGTTGTACAGAACATGAAGCGCTCTAGCGGGCCTGGTTAGCAAAGGTCAAGGTAAGACCAAAGAGGTGAGTTGCTAGGAGGTGTGGCTGCAAGATCAAAGGGCTGCTGTGTTTTGGCATCACCTATGCACATCCTGTCCATCTCGGGAAACCCCATGCCATTTTAGATTCCTTCGGGTGGAAACAGCTCATTTATGTCTAATTCTGGGTGCTTCCATGGCAAAACTGAACCTGACTTAGACCAGGGCTGGGAAGGGAAGCTGATTTTTAAAACAATAGCTAAGCAAGCATACATTTTCGTATTTACTTGGACAATATGTGGATGGATTTGGGTGACAGCCTAGCATTTTAAGATGGCCAATTTAAATAAGTTTTCTCCTATTAGCTTTCTGTTAGCACCACGATTGGTACTTTTTGAAGGAAGAACTAAGTGCCTTCATGGATGATAGTCTTCAAGTATTTTAGTTACGGTGTTTACTTTTCAAGATGTTCCCTTCCCATGCTTTGATGTTACAAGTTGTTTTCCTTTCAAATATTTGTTCTCTCTTCATGACTAAAAACTCTCTTTACATTTTATTAGCATTTAGTCAAAGGGAGAATAAATGCACACAAAAATGATGTCTGTGCGGCCTCTGAAGAAACCACTAACTCATAAGTTTTTCTCAGAGTAGCCAGGGGAAAGCAAACTAGGAAAAGGGAGTTGCTCTCTGATTTGGGGGGGCTCACTGTAAGCTGTAGCACCTCTGGAATCCCCGGGAGGAAACAAAGTGTTATTTTTGCGCTCCACTGCATATTTTTACTTTAATTTTAAAAATCCATGCAGACTTTTGTTTCCTTTTTTAAATACAGTCCCTTTGTGACTTTTATTTTCTTGCACTGTTCAGTGAGATATATATATATATATATATATATTTATAAAACAGTGATATATATATCACTGTTTGTATTTCAGATGATAACTTTGCAGGTTTTTCTTGATTTTTCATCACTGGAATAAATCATCAAAAAGAATGGATGATCCTTTCTTAGATTTTATTCAGTCTCTTTTACTTAGTGATAGGCAGATATGGAATTTCAATTAGGGATATAATTATTATTTTGTAAATTAAAACCAATCTCTCCAGGCCATCTGGTCTGATAACTGTGTAATTTACTTGGCAAAAGTGAGCTTCCTTCTGAGCATGGGTTAGGGGACTCTCTACTTCTGTAATTTATGACATATTTTACTGTCAGAACTATGCTCTTGTGAGATCAAGCATTTGTCATAAATCACTTGAAAAAATAAATTGAGAAACTTCTCCACTGGATGATAGGAATCCTTTATATTTTAGTGATTGTCCATGTTATATTTCTTCAATGTAAAGAAAAAATTGAAAACCACTATCCTTATACCTCTGGTTCTGAGCGTTTTACTTTTTGACTATGGGCATTTTATGATCCTTAAGCTCACAGATGTGGATATGTGGGATAAATGTCTCCTGTTGACTTGCCCAGCTCAACCAGGGCTGATGCCAAGAATTAATAGCACTCAGTTTCCTGATGTTCCTGACCAGGTTAACCATTGAGTCCCTTGATTTTTCTGGGACTGGGGCACAACTCTCATGCAGGCCTTGAATAAGAGGCCTGTTGGTGCCTGTTGTGACTGGGGCATTTGGCACAGTTGCCATATCATTCTTTCTGGCTGGGCTCATATTTTCTCTCATACAAAAGAAGCATGTGAACATACATGGGAGGAGTACGCACGAACATCCACAATGGGAATCCCACCATTTGGACGTTAGTTGTGGCTGACATGAGTCGGGTCTGCAAGGTATATCCCTAAGAAGCTGGCTGCTGCTTCTCAGCTGCTAGATCTCCAATTCTGCCATGAAGAGGGTGGTGGAGGTGGTGGCTAGACAAGCAGAGGCTCATCTCTTCCCTCTTCCAGGGTGGACAGGCACAGCGGCAGGAAACTCCTCATCCATGGCTGGGCACAGCAGGGAGATGGTACAACTGGATTCCTGATGGCCACTATGGGCCCGGAGCCAAGGAGGGGTGCCATTCCTTGCTGAGGCCCTTCCACACCCAAACTGTCATGCCTCAAATCTAGAGCAATCATTTTATGTAACAGCTGTCACCCACACACCCACCCTTGAAACTCAAGGTGAGAGTGAGAGCTATTTTATATTAAATGTTAAAGATTTCTAACTAATTCATCACCTTTTGGGCAATTTACAAGTTGGTTTTGCTGACAGAAATAGCTTTAGTTTTTAGCAGATTGCACAAAGTAGATTTCTTAATTTTTTTCTGCCTGGAAATAATTATGAACATGGTTAGAACTAAAGTTTAAAAAACCAATAAAAACAGAGAATCTCGTCTTATTTGGTGGGGGGGGGCAAATGGACCCTTGTACAAAGCAAATGAAATAAGTGAGCCGAGAGACAGTAAATCTGGCATCCTGTTTGGGGTGAAGAAGAAGATGAGGAGGAAAGGGTGCCTGGGAACCTTAGCTCCTGAGGGTTGAGGTTTAGATTTGGTGCAAGAACATAAAAGTTTTTCTTCCTGGGAAGCATATTCAGACCTGGCTTGCTGTTTGCTGGTGTTGCTCTCTTTACTGGAAGAAGATGCCTTGCTAACCACTGTCATAACTCCCTCACTCCCTTCTCATGGCACTGACTGCCGCTGTTGTTAGATTCATGGCAAATCAGTCTTTAATGAATGCTCACCTCTTATGGGATCTGGTTTGTCTGCCACCGCTACAGTCCTGCTTCTTGGTACAGTGCTGCACACAGGCAAGTGGTCAAGACATCTCTGCTGTTAAACAATTTTAGACAGTAATTGAACAAGCAAAGAGATTTTCCAAACTTGGCCTCTGAGTGCCACCAAGAAGTGGTTATTTTCATACTTAGATCAAAAGCTGACTGGAAGTCATGGCTGAGGTCACTGGGAAACATTTCGACATTGTTGTAGATAAGTGATGCCATCGATGCATTCTTATTCTCTTTGCTTTTGTATTTACTTCCTTGTTAATTACATTATTTGATTTTCCAGCAAGTCATCAATGGCTGTATGCTGGGCCATATATTCACTGTCAGCCTTCGTAATTCCCTTCCACAAACTTTCTTTTGTTAGTGTATGCTCCAACTTTTGATTGATTGATTGATTGATTGACTGTAGTACCGGGGATTGAACCTAGGGTCTTCACACTGAGCTACATCCCCAGCCCTTTTTATTTTTTTATTTTGAGGCAGGTTCTTGCTAAGGGACTAACTTGCCCAGGCTGGGCTCATACTTGTAGTTTTCCTGCTTTAGCCTCCTAGAATGCGGAGATTATAGCTGTGCCTCATCATGTCCAGCTCCAAGTTTAAATCTAGGTCTTCAGCCTTGGCCAGCTCTTACTTCTTTTTTGCCAAGGATCAAACTCATGACCTCACACTTGCCAGGCAGGTGCTGTGCCACTGAGCTGTATCCCCTAGTCACCTCTTACTTCTTAATTCCTTCAGTTAATACGTGACTTGGTTCCAGGTGTTTAAAACAGAGTTGAGTCATACTTTAAAACATTACAACAGAGAAATAGAGGAACTGATGCTTCTTTGTGGCTTTACCTTATTTCATCTCTGCAGCATTTGATACTTGTTTACATCCTCTTTTGGAACTCCTGGATACTAGATCATTATGTTTGAGGTTCTTCTCTTGCTTAACCACCATTTCTTCTCTCCTCTTCTTCCTCTACCCCTTAAGAGCTAGTGTTTCTCCAGATGACTCCAAGGTCTTCCTTTTTCTGCTCCTCATACTTTCTCTGTATGTCCCATGTATTTGTAGCTAAATCAAATGTACTCATGAAGCCCAGAGCCAGCTCTCCTGTCCAGAGCTCCAGTATGAATCCATACTCTTATTCTCAGTTATCTATTACAGGCCCTCATTAATTTTTACTTGGGTTTCACTATCATCTCCTAAGTGGTTTGCTGACAACATCTTTTCAGGTCAACCTGCATACTGCTATCAGAGTTGTTTTTCTGAAAAAAGTAGGGTCTGCCATGCCATTTAGCTTTAAAAATACTTCTTATAGATTCCAGGGTTGCAGAGTAAATCATATCACCACCACTACCATCACAACTACATTAGTGCTTGCTCTACACTAGATATTATTCTAATCACTTCACCTATGTGACCCCTGTGATGCAGGTGCTGCTTGTCATTGTTTAGATTTAAAATGTCCCCACAAAATCTCATGCAATCATATGTAGGACATTTGGAAGATGGGGTGGATAATGGGGGTGTTATGGTTTGTGTCTATGTGTCCCCCTAAAGCCTCATGTGGTCATGGAGGGTGGACCTTTTGAAGGAGGCTGACTTAAGAGTTTGTGATCGGTTCATTGTCTAGTGCTGGGATTGGCAGTGTGAGTGCTGCACTTACCCTGGGGCAGATAGCCTGCATACAGTATAAGGGAGGGAAAGAGGCATGTTCTTCTCCTATTTCCCCTTTGGCTCTGGTCACTTTTGGTATCTGCTGCAGATGCTGTGAATAGTTTCCCCTCAGCCATGCCACCCTGCCTTGGAGCCAGCTGAGTATGGGCTGAAACCTCCAGAAACTGTAAGCTACAGAAAACCTTTCCTTCCTTAATTTCGGGTATTGGGTATTTTGTCCCAGCAATGAGGGAAAAGTAACCAAGATGGGGGTGATATCCATCAGTGCATCTATGCATGGATGTGTTCATAGCTGCATGTGCTGTTGGGAGATGGGGCTTGGTTGGAGGTGGTCACTGGGGGCATGACCTGGAAGGATGTAATCTTATTCCTTGCTCCTTCCATTTTTCTATTTCTTTCTTCTTCCTGGTGTCATGATATGAATGCCTTTCCTCCACAGGCCTTTCCACCATCTGCTTCTGCCTTGAAGCCAACCAACCAGGGACTGAATCCTCTGAAGACTGCCAACCCAAGCAACTCTCTGCTTCTCTAATTTGCAGATGTCAGGTATTTTCTCTCAGCAGTAGAAAAACACCTGCTACACTGGTTTGTCCCCATGTTACACAGAAGGAAGTGGGAGCACAAAGATGCTGTGTAACATGTCCAGAGCCATGCGACTATCCTCTGCTTAGGCTGCACTCCAATCACATCAGCCTTTCTCCTATTTCTCAATATCCATCCTCTTTCCCATTGCCTTGCCTTGTGCCTGCTCTTCCCACTGCCTGGGAGGTTGTCAGCCACTGTAGGTGAATGTTGTCATTCATTCATTTACCTGGTTAACTTTTGCCCAAATGTCCCCAAGCCATTTTCTCTGGGAAGATTTAGAATTCTGTGGGCAAAGCAAGTCACTACCATCTCTGTGGCCTACCTGCACCGTGACAAGACATTCTCTGATTTATTGCACTGTGTGTCTAACTCCTTAAAATCAGAGAGCACTGCTCTTTCATCTGTTTCCTAACATTTATCAGGGGCCTGTTGACAAATGTTTGTTGACCAGAAGCTCCATGTAGTCAGTCACTATGTCTTTCTTCTTCAGTGCTCTGTACCCAGCCACACAGGGACTGCTCAGCTGATATCTGAATGAAAAAAAAAACTAACCAGATCATCATCTTTTAGTGAAATTAATAAGCAGAACTTCCTATTTGTCATGACTTCTTTGTAGGCAGTAGTCTTGGCAGCCTACATTTGATAAGCATTGATATGTTTAGGTTAGTGAAGTTAAATGTTTTTGTAATGTGAGAGTTACCTTTCATGGGTTGAGAACAGGAAGGAGAAGGGAGGTAAGGGTAAGTGGCCACAGCTGCCTTGCCATGGGATCTTTACCTGCTGGCCTGGTTTGATGGGGGAGAGTGTGATGCCCTGGGTGTTGATCACAGGCAGGATCTGGTTCCCGATGACTGTGGCGATGATCTGGCCCTGGGCATTTGTCAGAAGCTGGGGGGTGATAGGCTGCACTTGAAGGCCCTGAGTGCTGCTCGTTGCTTGGCTCGAAGGCCCTGGATTAGGCATCAGTGGAATGGTCCCAATAATCTGCAAGAGACAGGCACAAGGGTGAGGACCTGGCCTTGGTTGAGGGGCTGCCCATCAACCACTGAAGACCATCTGCTTCTTGTGAGGCTCCCAGGAGGCAGCTCAGGATCTGTGAAAGGGGCACATGGAAGAAAGGGCAGGAAATGCATATTCAAAGATTCCACTGGGGGAAGACGAGTGTCTTCTTTAAAGATAAAATCAAGCACTGCTAGTTACATAAGCATACAGCACAGACCCCTGCGCATCACCTATGTGAACTCATATACTCCTCACAAGCACCCTGTGAGATAGGTGCTGCTGAGAGGATGGAATTCTCAGCACTCCTGGCCTTTGTCTACCTGGGGAGCCTAATGATTTCTCCAAAGGGTTTTTGTACTCTGAACTCCAGTGATCCTCAACCACAGTCGATGCCTTCTATCCATTCCTCCCCTGCCCCGTCGTTCCCTGACATCTGCTCTCTCAAGGTGGGGGCAGATGTCTTGACACCCCCAACAAGATTACGGGCCTTTAGAGTCCCACTGCTTATAGTAGTCGAGAGCCAAGTCTCCGAAGACAGGGTTTCATTCCTAGCTGTGTCACCTAAGAGCCATGATACATTTGTCAAGTGACCTAAGCTTTCCAAAAGCTGGACAGAATCAGGGTCACAAATAAATGTTTACCAGTCTGAAATTCTTGAAATAGATGGACAATGACGGCTAAGGATGGAAATTAGAAAAATACAATGTTTTTTTTTAAACTGATGATTAAACTCAGGGCCTTTACACTAGCTACATCTCCACTTCTTTGTAAAAAAGTTTTTTAAAAAAATGTTTTGAAATAGGGTCTTGCTAAGTTTCCAGGCTGGGCTCGAACTGAGGTCCTCCCACTTTTGCCTCCCAAAGTGCTGGGTTTACAGGTGTGCACCACCACGCCAGGCTTTAAATGATGCTTTCTAAACTGGTACTTGAAGGACCCTAGAAGCAGAGCCCATGTGGCCAGGAGCAGGACAGGTTTTTCTTTGCATTCAGTGAGTGGAGTGCATAAATTGATTCCAGCAGGGTGCTGGCTATATCCAAGTGCTCTGGTGTGTTAGGGTTAGTGAAGTTAAATATGTTGTAATGCAAAAGTGACTTTTCATGGAGGAGGGAGGAAGGCATCATGAATAGGACAGAACAACAAACATCCAAGGAGACCTTACATGTCGTTAGGGACAGAATGAATCTGTAAGGACCCGAACTGCGACCGTCTCCGAGTGCTGTGGATCCCTCCGTGGGGGAGCTTTCTGTGTGGGTGCTGTTCTTCCTGTAAACACTGTAGGACAGTTACACAGCTCTGTTGCCTCCTGGATATGAACCACAGCTCCCCCTGACTCAGGATCACCAAGGCACAGCAATGAGAAGCCTCAGGAAGCCCTGTGGCACGTGTGCTCTCCTTTCCTCCGTATTCTGATAACAGCGCTATGAGCTGCGGATTGGATTAGTCATTAATCCACCGCTTCCATAAAGAGGTAAAGAAACTGCATGGAGTCACTTGAGGGAGCAGTGGCGGAGGTGACAGAACTGGAACTGAGGTCCATGTCTGGCTAATCCCAAATGCTTGCTTTTCCATTTGCTCCCTAACTCCACCACCTGCAGACACTGGGGGGCGCCTCTCTTAGACAACATATTGCAGCCTGGTTAGTTTCTCACTAGTGGAGGAGCTGCTGGGCGCTGAGTTTATAAAGGACATCAGTTTCCACTCCTACCAGACTCACACAGGCCTTTGGAAATAGTTTCTCAGTAAATGGTTCCTTTTCCAGGGAAGTTTGTTGAAACCCAGGGCCTTGTACATGTTAAGCACGTGCTTTACCACCGAGCTGGACCGCCAGACTACTGCACAGTTATTAGACTTAACTATGACTGGGAAGCCAGATGCCACTGGGACCACAGGGGAATCCCATGGCCATGCTATGTGGGATAAGATCATGTTGGAGAGTCCCCTCCTCCTGGGGGTGTTGCTTCCACCACAAAAGACTGTGGTTAGCCCTGACGGAGGAGCTGAGTGACTATCATGTGTCAATGGGAGTTGTCATGGATTCAGATAAAGGTCAAGTGATTGCTGCAGAGTGGTCAGCTGTGCCCCAGGGAGCTGGCAGCCTGTGGTCTCCAGAGAAAGTCTGTGAGATTCATCCCAGAGCACCATCAAGGAACATGCCTTGTCTGCACCAGCAGCTCAGGAGGGCTCCACTGCGAGAAGGAATAGTATACAAGGATTCTATGGACTAGTGATTTTGCCTTAAACAGCCTGGGATTCTGAGGTCACTTACTGTGACCCCACAGGCAATTTAAAGAAGGCCTGGGGGAACAAAGCTTCTGTCCTAGGCCACTTTGGCTAATTTCCTTTGTTACACGTGCACAGTGGAAATTCAGCCACCAACCTGCCCACTCTGGCTGCCCTCATGCCTCAGGCCTTTGCCATCTCACTCTGACTGGCCTGAACTGAAAGCCAAGTGCATCTGTGGCAGGGCTGGTGTGTTCTATTTTAGGCAGGATGTCACTGTGTTTAGGAGTTTGTGGCAATGAGGAGCCCAAGAGAAAGCACAGCCCATGACAGTCACAGAGGGCACTGTGATGAAGAGAGAGGCTTTCTGCCCCGGGATGATTGACAGGAGTCTCTGCTGCCTCCCTGGTAACAAGATGTGCTTTCTGGGGGAAGGAAGGAGTGGAAACGCAAACAATGCCGACCAGCTTTTTCCCTAAGGATAGCCTCATGTCCCAGCACTGAGCTGTGACATTGCTAAAACACTGGCCACTTATGAGGTACTATCTAAAAATACAGTGAATGTTTAAATTTAAAAAATTAATTGTAGTAAAAGACACGTTGCCATTATTCTTCCTCAGAATCCTCCCTTTCACTTTGAACACACTCATCCCATTGCGCTTGCCATTTTCTGAAGCAGTTCTGGAGGTCTCCTTTCATGAGTGTCTTTAGTTGTGATGTTATGGTTACCTCAGTATCCTGAATTGATTCAAAATGTTTCTCTTTAAAGGTGATTTTGACTTTGGGGAAAAGCCAGAAGTCACATGGAAATGGATACAGTGGATAGGTGGATGAGGACATACAACTCCTTATAAGCCTGCCTCTCCCTTGAATGTTACTCAGTTGCAGCATTCACCAGATTTTTGATACTCAAGAAACATCTGGTAAAGTCACAAAAGAAGGCTTCTATAGTTGCTTCAGAAAGTGTCAAGAAAGATAAGATAAGTCTGTTCAAAGCAGGGGTGGGTATTAAAAGAGGGAATTAAAATGACAGTCTTTTACTGTGAAAAATTTTCTTGAACATTCACTGTATCACCCCTTGCATGTCCTCGCCAAACTCGCCACTCTTTTTTCCTAGATCTGAGCATCACTCATCAAGCATAGGATACTGGTGGTATCAGAGCCAGAAGACTCTGCAATGCCCTGATGGTAAGAGCCTTGTGATAGAGTGAGTTGCCCATGAGGTGAGGGGCAGGGGCAGGCATGGATCTGGAGTCAGGGAGCCTTTTGTGAAGTAGTGCATTTCACCTTTTTGCTCTTCTTTCAGGGTCATGGGGACCACCATCTTAGCTTGTCTAAAATGTGCTTTGTGGAGAATTTTGTTATTTTCTCTAAGGTGTCACAATACGCTGATTTTAATTTTCTCCCTTTTGTTGAAGGGTAGAGATGACTGCACACTTGATTGTCTAAAGAACCTCTAATGAGCTTATTTTGCTTATGCTGGCTCCAATTTCCCTTAGCAGTTCCACATAGCCAGTTGGGACTCCCACTCCTGGAGATCACAGCAAGGAGCTGAGAAGGGCTGAGATACAGAGTCTAGAATTTCTACACTCATACAGTTATCCATTTTAACACTTTAGGTCATATTTCAAACTGGCCTTAGATTCAAGGGAAGTATTTGCATCTACATATATTTCAATTAAATCAGAGAATTAAAACTTGAGGTGTGATGAGGCCATAAGGGATTCCTGGCAAAGATAGAAGAGGGTGCTTTGAGACATTTATGGTCTTAAAGTTAGATTTTGGAGGAGTTGACTACCCATTTCCCCCACATCCTATGGATTTACTGTCAGCAGAAGTCCTGACAGAACATTGTGTTGCTGAGCACAGGATAACGAGGATCTGATCCTGCTTAAGCCATTCAGTGTTTGAAAGTAATTCATGTTTTCCTAAAGCATGAAAGATTCTGGTAGTGCAATTGAATACCTGGAGAGCCTTCTTTCTATAAGCATAGGATCATGTGCCATGGAGATGCCAAGGAGATACAGTGGGACAGGACAGGGGTGATAAGGCACTAATGCCAAGTTCAAGGGAAGCAATGAAAAGCATTCAATGAGTGGGCAAGGACAACTCATAAATATCTCTAGACTTACACAGTGGCTGCTCAAAAGAATACTGGGAAGGAATGGGCTACTTCAGAGGAGGAAAGGTGGGGATGGTTCAGGAAGAATCTCAGAAGGCATGGGGGTTAAATGGTGTCTTGGAGATTGGGTGGGTTTGGGCAAAGTAGTGAGACCTAATGAGGCACTAGTCATAAGGTGGGAAACACGGAGGATGGTGAGTGGACCAACTTGGATGCAAGAGGAGTTTGAGTCAGGTCACAGGATCCATCCATCCAAGGGACATGGGTCATGGGTTTTGATGGAAGCTAGAGAGGAGGATTAGACAAAGCCATTGCAGGCATGACTATGACAGCATGGACAGAATAGACCGGTGCAGCCACAGAGCATGAGAGCTGGGATACTACTGTCATCGCTCAAGTGTGAAGCAAAATGCCTTAATGAATCCTTGGCACTTGATTCTTTTGCTTCTGCTTTGAGTCAAAAAGCACAGCCTGCTCGATGCCCAGCTTGCAACATTAGAAATTTTGGAGTGAAGTTATTACCCCATCAATCCTACAGCAAATGGCTCAGGCATCGTTTGCAATGATCTTCTATGTCATTGTCCTGACCATCTTCCCATCATAGTTCACCTTTGATGAATGTTTGCCCTAGGCCGAGGTCCATTCCTGATTCTAATGATAATTTGTGACCTGAAAGAGTTCCAGCTTCTCTGACAGGTGACTTATTTGCTTGTTACTGATCCTATCCAGCTCTTTCCTTAGATGACTGAAGAGGAACAGAGGTCATGTTCAAGAACGATTTAAGAAAATCGCTGAAACAATTAGTGTTCCTGAGCACACATACTTAAAAGATCTCTGTTGTCACAAGAACTTGTGTGACTTAGACCCAACTAGGACTATTACAAATTCAGCAGTGATTATTATTTAAATAATCTTGAAGAGTATGTTGTGATTGTCGCAAACCCCTGTAGTTTAGGTCATGTGTCTGTTTTGGATTCTCAGGTAGTTGTGACTATTTCCCTTCTGCATCTCGGACCAACTGAGTCAGGACTGAAGGAAGAGAAATGCCCTGCATGCGTCCACTGCTGACATGCAGGTGTCACCAGCATCTGCCTGAGGGCGGTGTCACAGAAAGTTGGGCTCCTAGACAAATCATTTGATGGCCATGTGTTGTTACACTCTATGATACGCTGTTAAACTCTGCCAAAAGAATGTGATTGCAGATGGCAAACTGACAAGTAATTTTGGTGCCCATATCTTTAAGATCAGGAAACCATTCAATGGTATAAACCAGGAACTTCCTCAGGTCTTTCAATGCATCTGCAGAGAGCTGAGCTCCTTCCCAAATATTTGCGTGAGCTCAGTACTTTTGGTCAGGAAGCTTTTGCTCACACTACTATAGCTTTGTACCTGCACAGAAAGCTTGTAGCTTTTCAGAGCTGAATGATTGATCACTCAGGGAAGCAGCCAATTCTCAGCAACTTACCAACTTAGTTAAGACTCTCAAATAAATAAAAAAGGGCATGTGGGGGTATAGTTCAGTGTGAAGACTACAGGTCCCACATCCTGTCACACACACACACAGACACACACACACACACACACACACACACACACAAGATAACACTGTGCACTAAAGAAATGCACTAAACACTGTGCTTTATCAGTCATTAGGCATCTAATAAATATTCATTCATAATTAATTTGCCCACATTTGGTAACTTCTAGGCAATATCGCTATGCTCCTTTGAATTATTTGAATGTTACAATTTTACCATGGAAATATATTATCGTTAGGAGTAGAAAACAGTAGACCACCACTAAACATAATTAGAGTGGAATGTTAAGTTGGAGATTTCCATGAGGGCACCAAGATTCAAAAGGTTTTGTATTGAAAACCTTTGCTGGATATGCAGAGAGGCTCGAGAAACTGCTGGACAATTCCAGAATCACATCGCCACCTTAAGGGTAGACTCAGGGGGCTTTGGACATTCTGCACGATTTCCTCACTCCCTTACCTTATGATAATGGAGGTGACTGAGTGAATATTGTCCCTCAAATCTGGGGGACATACATTTGAGGGATGCGAAGAGGGCATGCTATGGCTTTGTTGCAGAGAAGGAAAAGGAGAGAAAAAGACAGGAGGAAGGAGAGAAAGAAGGAGAGGACAGAGGGGAAGGAAGGAGAGAGAAGGAGGAGGAGAAGGAAGGAGAGGAGTTGGGGAGAGAGAGAAAAAAAGGAGAGGGGAGGGGGACTAGAAGGAGAAAGAAGAAGAAGAAGAAGAGGAGGAGGAAAAGAGGGACAGAGAGGAGGCATAAGAGAGGATGTGGCGAGATAATAGGAATAGAAAGAAGAATAAGAGGAGGAGGATGAGAAAGAAGAAAAAGAGAAGACAGAGGAGGAAGAGGAAAACGGCTAGGAGGAATAAGATGGGAAAAGGAAGAGGAATAGGAGGAGGAGGAGGAAAGGAGTGAGAAGGAGCGTCACTAGCCTTTGCACCCCTGGATGGCAGGGGCAGCGATTCTGACTGGATAGAGTTTGTCTGGGCCATTTGGAACTCGGCCCCACAGACGCCCTGCGGAGTGGGCATGCGCAGTACTGCAGGGGCCTGCAGCATGGATCTAGAGCAAACTCAACCCTGAGATAGAAGCTGACAAACCCATGGCCAGAGCAGGGTTCCAGGGGAGTCACAGGCAGCCCTCAGGGGACTCATGGAAGTGCCAGCCAGAGTTGGCTGGAACGACTGCTTTCCAGGTCGCATGCCACTGTCTCCCCACTCAGAAAGGTGGAGCAAAACCATTCCTAGTGTGCTGAGGAGGTGGGGAATCACCACGCCGAGGCTGGAAGAGGACCAGGATGCCTTGTCCCACAGCAATGAGCGGCAGAAAAGAGGCCTCATTGGAGGCTACTCCTGTCAGCAGTGTCAAAATAACAATTACAGTGGAGTACTACTCTGCCACAAAGAGGCATAAACTTGCATCGTTTTTAGGAAAATGGATGCACTTTAGGACCATAAAGTTAAGTGAAATAAATCAGACACACAAACTTAAATATCACATGGCTTCTCATAGGAAAAAACCTGAAGTATAATGAGCAAAATGAAAAATAGACAACAGCAAAAGGGAGACAGATCTTTTGCAAAAGGTAAAAGAGCCAAGAGACACAATGAGGAAGAAGGGAAGGAGGGGGAAGTGGATGAATAAAAGAATTAAAATGTACTTTGTACAGGTGCCAACTCCCCGAAAGGAATGTAATCACTGTGTACTGCAAATTGTACTAGTAAAAAATAAAAAATAAAAATGAAACAAAACAAAAGGTTTCTCCTAAACAACAACAACAACAACACAACAACAACAACAAGAAAAAC
Source organism: Dolichotis patagonum (assembly GCA_004027295.1). Taxonomy (NCBI): domain Eukaryota; kingdom Metazoa; phylum Chordata; class Mammalia; order Rodentia; family Caviidae; genus Dolichotis; species Dolichotis patagonum. Next base: position 7,118 of record PVJX010031890.1, on the reverse strand, counting down.
AACTTCTGGAATGTGTGGTTCAGTCGAAGGCCCTGGGTTCAGTTTCTAGGACTATAAAAGACAAAAAATTTATCAACAAAGAATGCTAGAAAAGTTGAGCAGAAAGAAAGGCAAAAAGGAGATATGGAAGAAGAGAAAACAGAAAATTGAACAAGCTACCAGAGGCAGAAAATATATTCTGTGAGCAGAATATATATTTTCCCATAAACTAGGAATTCAGTTTATTTCTGAGAGGCAGCGGCTTCCATATATAATATTTATGGTGGAAGTTTCAGCTGACTTAAAGAAGTGTATTCTACTCAAATACATTAGTTGCTCAAGTTCCTCTGAAGAGTTTGAACAAATCTCAAAAATCATAACAGGGAAATTGAGGGTCTACCAGGAGCCAGGAGACAGCAGTGAAATAGTTAATAAAAAGCCCAAAGACTCAGAAGCAATTTTGATCTGGTTATTTGATGGTTAAGTTAGAAAAATTATCCTCATAAGTACCAGTAATATTTATAAGGAATTAATAAAAATCCACTGTTGTGTGTCTCTATGTTTTCTCTTTATTTTATTTATTTTTTTAATCTTTTGAGACAGGCTCTTACTTTGTAATGGCATCTGGCCTTAAATTCACTGTATATCCCAGGCTGGCCTCAAACTCGCTTTGATCCACCTGCCTCAGCCTCCTGAGTGCTGGGATTACAGGCATGCATCACCCCTCCTGGCTCTCTTTAAGTGCAAAACTATCCCAAACTCCCAGACATACTCTAGAACACAGAAGAAATCTATAGTATCTGTCTGTTTTCCAATTACAATGGTGAGGCTAAACTTGATTCATTTTTAGGAAAATGATGCACTTTGGAACCATACTATTAAGTGAAATAAATCAGACATACAAGCTGAAAAAACCACGTGGCTTCTATCATATAAGAAACCCAAAGTGTAATGAGCAAAGTAAAAAACAGAAAACAGCAAAAGGGAGGTAGATCTTTTGCAAAAAGGAAACTGGCCAAGGTGGGTGAAGGGCTCCTTCCAGATCTTAATGTCATTAGAGAGGATGAATGATGTCAATTCCAAAGGTGCTTTACAGGACAGATTTTCTTAGGCCATGGGCTGAACCCTGGTTATACAGCCATTAGCAACAAACACTGTGGAAGAAACTTCACGTCTCAGGGAACTGACAGGCCTCCCACGTAAGAGTCAACTGCACCGATACAATGATCGTCTTAACTGGATCTGAATTTTTCTCAAGTCCTTTGGTAAAACGAAGTTAGCAGGCACGGCCCACTCTGCGCTCTTGACACTTGCTACTCCAGTAATACAGCAACTGAATCTGGCACGGTCTATACACGAGACAGTGGTGGTGGTGGGTGTGTGTGTGTGGAGTGTTTTATTTTTTCTTAAATTTTAACCTATCACCATACTCGATAGTATTTGTGATTTCATATATTACTGTACTTGTGAGATTTGCTGTATTCTCTTTTATTTAATGTTCTTATTCAAGCAGTGAGAGATCTAGAATAGATTTGATCCAGCATCTCATCCAAAGGTTAAATTTACATAGATGATGTTACATTAAGATGAGAATCCAATTACGAGTTATCGTAACTGCTTTTGTGGTCTGTTCTCAAAGTGACTGCTGAATGGTAATCAGTATCCAGGAACTGCATCCTTTTCCTGAGCGGAGCATAAATGCTTGCTATCGGCACTCAGTTTTCCCATCACTGAGACACAATACCTGATACCCACAATTTAATGGAGGAGAGCTTTATTTGGCTCAGACTTCAGAGGGTTCAGTCCATGGTTAATTGACTCGAAGGCAAGGACATCATGGAAGGACAGTATAGCCAAGCCGTTTAGTTCATGGCAGCTGGAAAACAAGATTGGGGAGCAACGCCAGAGAGGAAGGGGCAGCGACCAGCCATAGACTCCAAGGCCGTGCCTCCATGAACCACCTAGATGCACCGAGAAGTGCTTTAACAATCCTCTAAGTAGCTCCCAAGACAATAAAGTTTACAATTAAGCTTAGTTGTCGTAAGTTTTAAAATTATATCTGGGTGATACATTTACTATGTTGAAAAGCATACTGGCAAACTCTGAATTATGCAGAGGTCCTAGGTTTTCTTTTTATGATACTGTTTTCCTTCTACTGTTCTAAACACTCTGTACTCAGCTAGAAGGTGGTGGTGGTAGGGGAGATGACAGTGATGACAGGAGAGAAGAGAGTCAGATTTGCAAAACATTATCTCCAGTGATTGTTGAGGTTTTGTTGGCCACTGCTGTAGACTGCATGTTTATGAATCTCTGAACTTCACATGTTGAAAGGATTTCAAATGTGATGGTATTTGGAGAAAAAGTCTCTGGAACATGGTTAGGTCATGAAGGCAGAGTCCTAATAAATGGGATTAGCGTTCATATAAAGCAACTGTTCTGCCATGCAAGGAAACAGTGAGAAAGAAACTTCCCTGTGAATCAAGAAGGGAACCCATGCCAGACTCTCAATCTAGTGGCACCTTGATTTTGAATGTCTCAACTCAAGAACTATAAGAAATAGATTTCTATTGTTTTTAAGCCTTCTGATCTACGGTCTTCTGTTGTGGCAGCATGAATGGATTAAAATAGGGATGATGCTGGAGTCAATGTTGATCAGTTTCATCTGTGACTGGGGAGAAATCGTGGTAAAATGTAGTTCTTTCAGCAAGGACCAAATAGATCTCAATTTGTAGCTTTTGATATTACTTATTCTTTTTTACTTTATGTATTTATTTGAGTATTACTTATTCAGTGTGAAAAAATGAAAATATTTGTATAGATGACCTACTAGTTCAATTTCTAATTCTCTTCAGAGATGCTACATTTTCATCACATATGCCCACTGGGTTTAAGCATATTCTGTGAACCAGAAAACAAAGACAAATTCTTAAAGATAAACTGGAAACATTTCTTTTTATCATTCTTTTCCCTTTTCTCCAATGACTACAAATTAAACTACAAATTCTTTTCATTTTCTCTGCAGCTACCAACATTGGGGAATACAGAACTTTTTTTCTCTCCTTCCAAAGAGCACACAATTGTGGAAAAACATCATTGTGCAGAAACACAAGTTTGTGAGATTTTATGTGGTTTTGCCTAAGACTTTAAGTTTTGATACCAGCAAAAAATGCTTCGAGTTTGGGGATGTATTTTTGTGTTTGCCTGTTGATGCCAGATTAAGTGACTTAATCAGATTAAATTTTTGTTACCTGGGAAGACCAATTGGACTCAAGGCTTGCCCTTAGAATCTCTAGTCAACATTATCAAATAAAGGCCTAGACTTATGAACTGTTTATAGTCCTTCTCAAATGAGAGAAGAGAGCTACAGCAATGGTAGCAAAAACAAACAAAAAACAAACAAAAATAAATAGGGGGCTAATGATCTCCAATATTCCAAATTCACTCTTCACTGAAAGAGGTTCTTATTCAGTGAGAACTGGTGAAGAAAACATTTGGCAATTGCTCAAGAAAGTGCTATACGTATTTAGCATCTCCTAGTTCTGTGTTTATACTTGGTGAGCACATTCAGGCTGTGCCGTTGAATTTAAATTAGGAGAAACAGCAAAATAAATCTCTAAGGAAAAAAGGGGGTAAAGGGAGTGAAATCACCCCCCAAAACTATTAAAGATCCATTTGTTTATCCCCACCTAGCTCCACAAGTTCAAGATGATACATGTGCTTTTTGTGAAGAGAATACCCATTGTTGTAACGAAATTAAATGGATTTTGATATTCGCACGTAATATTTATCTACCTGTTCAATCAGAAAAAAGTTGTTCTCATCAATCCTAACACATATTACTTTTTCAATTTCCTGTCAGTAATGTTTTCTTAATGCTCTGTAGGGTGAAACCACAGAATATCTCACTTCTTACAACAGAGGCCACAACTCATTAGAATTATGCTGATGAGTTTCTCCTCATAAAAATGCACCCCGTGTTCACAGGTGATCAATCTGCGCCCTCTTCTCTGATGATACGTTTTTGATAGAGGAAAGCAAAGAGGCCTAGGTATGTATGCCCTTTCGACTGTGGGTCCATGTGAGTTTTCTGGTGCCTGCCTCAAATATCCTTTAACATATACATATATAACTACCCTGGTACTTCAGATTTGGTCCTGGAACTCATGTAATTTGTCATGGCTAATAAATCATTAACATAGTAAGTTTCTAACTGTCCTGTTCTAAGTATAATGATTTACACTGTATACCAATAGTCTGAATTTTGGACTTTTTAATTTCAAAAGTTATTTTCAAAATTCAGCCTTATCAGGAAGCTGTTTGTTGACAGACTTGCCAGAGGACATTATTCACTATGTATATAATATATAATATAATAATATATACTATATACTATATACTATATACTATATACTATATACTATATACTATATACTATATAATACATAATATATAATATATATATTTATAATGGAGGCTGGGCATGGTGGCATATGCCTGTAATCTCAGCAATTGGGAGGCTGAGACAGGAGAATCGATACAAGTTTGAGGCATCCTGGGCTACACAGTGAGTTCAAGGCCACCCTGAGCCACATAGAGAGACCCTGTCAGAAACAAACATAAAACAAATAAATGAACAAATGGAGGTGCTGACAATGTGGAAAAACAGTTGAGACACTTAGTTATAAAACCATTAACCTAATCAGTAAATCATAGTTCAAAAAATAATAGACCCAATATTTTTTTAAACATTAGAGTGTTTCTCTCCGTGTTTGTAGAATCAGGTTTGGTTTCTAAGAAGACTAAGATCTTGTACTTTCTGAGTTTTCTAGGATCTTCATTACATGGACAAGTGCAGGTTGGCAACACCATGAATACCACCCTCATTTCTACTGTCTTATCGCCATGTGAGCTGAAGGAGAAGCTCTATGTTTCAAAAATTTAAAAATATATGTGATTTTGTGGACCAAAAATCAAAACGAGTTCTCAGAGTCCCAAGGAGTCCCCATGTCACTCCCTTTCATGTTCATTGAAGTAACTGGTGCATGACTTTTTAAAACAGATTCTCCAAGATTCCTTTATATTAAAAAACCTAAGTAGTTCACTAAAAACCCAGTGATCCCAATAAGACCCTCACTTTTGCAAACCCTTTCATTTTCAACTTACAGTGAAGCCTACAAATTCTACGTAAATTGGAAACAGATGTTCATTTTTCCTGCCAACACGGAGCGCTCTTTCTTTCCTTTTGGTTACCTGCTATGGTTTGCATCACCACTCACAGACCTCCGGGAGGTCAATGGCAATGTTCTTGTTCCAAGGCATCAGAGGTCACCAAGGAGACTTAACTGAATCCATATTTTGGTGGCCCCATATTTTGATTAACTAAAGCACAACATTTTGTTATAGAGGTTAAATAGGTGCTTTTGTGTCTGGCAACCTTGCAGTCATGTTGAGAAGATAGGCTGGACATTACCTGACTTGCTGCTGCTGCTGCCGCCGCCACTGACAATGGGAAGAAACAAGCTTGTTCAGCTTACCTGCTCCCAGGAGTGGGCAGCAGAATAAAATCTGTTGGGCTGGTCCCCTCTGCACGGTGTTAAGACAGATGTGGTCAAGGGAACAAGGTGGGAGGGGCAGGATGTGCTGGATACCTACTCTGTGGGTGCCAAATATTTAACACCCTTTATTATGTTTACTGTTTACACCAGCCTTAAAATGTTAAAAGAAATTGAAGAAAGTTAAGCAAATGGACAATTGCTATTTTCATCAGATATGATAATGCTGGATGGCCCACTTAAAAGCATTTACACATAAAATTTTAATATATGAAATAGGCCTTAATTTATATCCACTACCTGAAAGGATTAAAAATACACATACATAAGCACTATATTTATGGCATGTCTACCACATGGCAGGCACTGGATTAGGCACTAATATATACATTATGGGGAAAGCAACTTCGTTCAGAGGAAATCAAGGCTTTGAAGCAGCCAGATCTGGGCTCAACTCCAGACAGACACTATCATTTCTGGAAAGCTGGTTAACTCTTCTAAACCTACAGTTCATCCATCAGCAGTACATGGAGATAATAATGCAAGACGGTGTTGAGAATGAAATGAAATGCTGAATTTCTGCAAAATGCTTATTGAATCACATATTAGCATATATGAAATACTCTATTCATTCAGACCACAGATTTTATTACTAGGTTTATGCCCCTATAATGCCTAAAGTGCTTTTCTTGCTACTTGATCAGTGAATAAAACAAAAAGGTTTAAGTTATTATCAGAACATGGTGACATCAGACAAAATCAAACATGAGTCCTGCCTTGTCTCTAGTTGGGCGATCTTGGAAGCTTCTTAATCTGTGCTGTGTGGGTAAATGGTATCTTGTGGTGGCGGTATAGACACAATGATGTAATGTGGTAAGTGCCTGGCACTCAACAATGCCAACAATTTATTGATTTTATTATTGTAGCTAATAACCATGCTCTGAACAACTCCAAGAGGAAGTTCTTGTTGTCTCTGCATAGAAAACTACAGCTGAGGGAGAGTGGATGCCTTGCCTGGCACTGCCCGTTGTGCTGGGATTTAGATCTCTGTCTGTCTATTTGAAGGCCCATATTCTTTATCCTGGGCTGCCTCTATACGGGCACAAGGGCATTCATGGTTCCCCTCTGTTACTGCAACAAGTACCAGATTGTTGTGAGTATCTGTTGGTAAATATCTCATCTGCGGAGTGCTTCACTCTCATTTTTAATCTGTGTCTGAGCATTGTTCGTTTAGTGTCATTTATGTATAAGTATAAAGCTGTATCCTATCCTGACTTTACTGTACTATTCAGAACGTTTTTCTTTATGACATTTTCTCAGAATCTGCTTAGGTTGTTCTTCAAGGTGGAAAGGTTAGGTGATGGGATAAATGGCAATTTGGAACAATGTCCTAGAGCTAATGCATTCAATTCAGTGGGGTCAGGCATTTGAACTTGAACCTCTGCACATCTGAACTTGAACTTGGCCCTTCTTGTTCTGAGTTGTGACTGTTCTATTCCTCCATGTCTCTGAGCTATTTTTCATTCTTTCTTATTGGCCTTGTGAGTTGATGACATTTTTCAGGGTATGCATCATGTCTATAGTCCA
>PVJX010031889.1:0-20867 GCA_004027295.1 Dolichotis patagonum | reverse complement strand
AGCAATAACAAGTATAGATTTCCTTTAAGAAATTAAATGTTAGATTTTTCACACTTAGTTTGGGTTTCCATAACAGGAATCTCTTCTTTGCATGGGGCAAATTATCAAGAATTCAGTGGCTTGTGTTTTCTCTGTGAAAACAAATTTCAGTTTTTGCCTCTCTGACTATAAAATGTGTTAAATCGAGTCCAATTTTTTTTAAGAAACAGTATATAGAATGAATTTGAATTGAATCTATAAGTAGGGAAAGAGCCCAAATTGAGTCAGAACCAAAATTATACTTTGATTTAGTTATATTGCTCTCCCTAGAAAAAGTCCTTGCCAATGGAAGGAAACAATGCTTCCAATTTAAATGGAAAATAGATTGTTCTAGTTTTCTCCTATGTAGTTCCACTGAAGGTTAGATAGAGGGGACGATAAATAACATTAAGTACAATGTTAACTGAACACAGCAAACACTATGCAGGACAATGCAAACCCCATCCAGCAGACAAGGTACCATCTTTGCTCTCTGGAAGTCAGCAGTCTGTAAATGGAGGGAGGGTTCAAAACACCCACAGAGTAAGAAATTATATAAAGGAGACATATGCAAAATCTTGGGGAGTTCAGAGAAAACCAAGATTACTTTTGGACAGACAATGACATTTGACATCTCTTTTCAATACTTTAAAAACCATACAGATTTGACTACGTATTCCAACTCCCCTAACACTTTCAACTGTGCTGTAGGTTCCTGGATGACAGCAAATAGAAAACTGTCACGTTTCACAACTAAAACCAATTACAAAAAAAGTCACACCAGGGAGTAAAATCTACTGTTGTCCCAACCCCAGAGCCTCTTCCCATGTAGAAATAGACAACAAGCAGAAGAATTGAGGCAATGTAGATACACCAGCATCTAGGTTTTTAATACATGAATGGGAGACACCAGAAGGTCTATAGAAAATCTATAAACTCATGGTATCTTAGCATGCTGTACCATGACATGTTAGTCCATTTTCTGTTGTTTTCTAGTAAGATAATAACACAGCCTGCAAAAAATAACACAGGCAAGTTAGGTTACAAAGAAAGGAAATATTTTTTGGCTATTAGTTCTGTCCAAGGACAAAGGACCATATCAAATGACTCATCTTGCTAGCAGAGTACTTAAGGCACCATATGACATTACATGGCAAGACACAGACTAAATGTTTTCCTTTGTCTGTCTGTCTCCTCTAAGCCACTAGTATTCAATCATAGGAGTTCCATTCTGATGACCATATCTAATGCTAGTCACTTTCCAATGGCCGGACCTTCAAACACCATAGTTGGATTAAGGTTCTGCTCTCTTAATACCTCACAGAAGAAATTCAACTCTAGCATAATTTATTCAGACTACAGTACTCAGAAACTAAGTTAATTCCTTCTAAAGACAGCACCCTCCGTGAACTAATTACATTGGACTAATTCTCACCTCTTAAAGATTCTACCACCTCTGAATACTAATACCAAACTTCCAACCCATGGACCCCTGTGGAAACATTGAAACCATATCCAAAGCATAACATTGAAAATTTGTTCTTGATGTGGAAAATGTCTGTTCTCTCACTGTTAAGACAAAATACTCTGACACCCAAAATTAAGGAGGAAAATGTTTATTTAGCTCACAGGTTGTGGAGGTTTCTGTCCATAATCACCTGGCTCCAAGGCAGGTGGTATGGCATAGGGACAACACTTCAAGGCAGCAGAAGACAGCAAAAGCTGCAAGAGCAGAAAGTAGGGAAAGCTAGACTCCTCCCCCCTTATATTGTGAGCAGGCTACCACCCACTCCCCAAGGATGAGTGTAGCACTCACACCATCTCTGTTCTCTCCTCTTGCACAGGCTCGGGATGTTTACAAAGTGAGGACCCTATCCTGGCTCCCAGCTGTGTTGCTTAAACTTTACACTGTATCAACCAGGAACTTTACACTGTACCAACTGTCATTGTCAATGTTATTGGATGTATGGTATGAGGAGGAAGAGGAACATTACCACTTGGGAGGCATAAAAAATTATATGTATATTTTAATGGCCACTAACATAACTGAATTCGTATATTCAAAGGCTAGAATTTGTTGAATGAGTAGCACATGTAGAATTAATATGTCCAAGAGGGTACTCCAAGCTTCAAGTGTTTCCATATTTATACATACTATGACCAATTATGATCAGTTCTTTGTATTTACAGGGTAAGTTTTACCAAATGTGACCAAATTACATAATAACAATTGTGCTTTCTAGATAATTAGTATTCAAGTTTTGAGTGCTTACAGTGTATCCAGCAAAGTGCTAAGAAATTTACACATATTACTTGTAACCCTTAAAATTGCGGAAGGACCTTTTGATTCTTATTATAAAACAATGGAAATAGAAGTTTAGAGAATGTATGACATGTTCAAACCAAACAAAGAAATCCCAGAACCTGAATTTACATGCAGATCAACTTGATTCTAAAATTTTAGAGTTAACATGCCTTGGCTATTTTGAATAATGCTGCAATGAACACAAGAACACAGATATCTCTTTGCAATTTTCATTTCAATTCCTTTGGATGTACAAAGTATGCCAAAAGAAAATGTATGCACATTTCAGTCATCCACTATATCAAAAAATGCCTGGAAAATAATGGCTACCACTCGGATTACCTCTTGGAATTGTAGAGGCCAGTGGTAATTTGTATGAATTTCATGATGTCTCAATAAATTTAATATTGAAATATTTATACAAGTTTGTCTTTTCCTGATGTATACATTTTGTGGGGGGTGCTGTATAGTGACAGATATTGCTATGTCACACAGTATGTCTATTTTTTTAGGTTTTGAGGAGACTACTTACTGTTTTCTGTAACGGCTGAATCTATTTATATTCCCATGAACATCATACAACTTTTCCATATTTTTACATCTTTAGCAACATTTGTGCTTTTTGAGATTTGCACAGTATTTACTCTAACATGTATGAGGTTATATCTCATTGTGATTTTGATTTACATTCCCCTGATGACTACCTTTCCACACACATCAGCAATTTTTGGCTCTTTGGAGAATGGCTATTTAGATCCTTTGCTTGTTTTTAAATAGAATGTTTTGCTATTCAGTTGTATGAGTTCCTTACATGTTTTGAGAATTAAAACACTGTTGTAGTATAGCTTACAAATATCTTATGTTATTCTGGAGGCTAGCCACCCATTTTATTTACTGTTCCTTAGCTATGCAAATATTTTAATTTGCTGTAATCCCACTTGTTTATATTTGCTTTCTTCCCTAGATGTTGGTGTCAAATCCAGGAAATCATTGCAAGGGCCAATGTCAAAAAGTTTTCAATGTTTTAATGTTTCTAATTTAATATTTAAGCCTTTAATACATTTTGAATTTATATTTGAGCACAGTGTAAGATAGAGGCTAATTTTATTCTTTTACATGTGTGTAACCAGTTTTCTTAGTGTAATTCATTGATGACTATTGGTGGCCCTCTGTTAAATATTAGATAAATACATGTATGAGCTTACTTCTGGGCTCTCCATTCTGTTCCATCAGTTTGTATATCTACTTTTATGCCAATATCCTACCATGTCAAGTAAAGTAGCATTGCAATTGATTTTGAAATCAGGAAATGTGATGCCTTAAATTTATTCTTCTTGCTCAGAATTGCTTAGGCTACTTGAGGTCATTTTGCACTTCTATACGAGTTTTAAATTTTCCCTCTGTCTGCACAAAAATGCCACAGATGAATGAAGTAAATGCAGTATATACTTATAATGAAATATTCACCATTAAAGAGAACTAAAACCTGCCATTTGCAACAACATGGATGGACATGGGGAACATTATGCTAAGTGCAATAAATCACACAAAAGGACTAATATTATGTGCCATTTATGTGAAGAGTTTAAAATAGACTCAGAATGAAAGAGGGGCATGTTGTTTTCTAAGGGCTGAGGTGGGTAATATTAGTTTGGGGTACAAGGGTACAAAGTTTTATTTATACAAGTTAAGAATTGGAATGAATACTAGAAAGTTATGATAATACTGGTAGTTAAGTATATAAAAAATTTGTTAGGAGGATACATTTTATGTAGATCTCACAAGAAAAAATAAAGAGGGCAAGAGAAAACTTTTATAGGTGAAAGACAGCCACATAGCAGAGACTATGGTGGTAGTTTTAAGGCTGAACACTCATCTCCAACTTTAAGTTGTATACATTAACTATGTACAACATTATTCATTTCAGTCATACTTAAAGTAGTTTAAAAGTAATAGCAACAACATTGGTGGGTTTGATTTATACTAACTGATTCTATTCTACATTTTAAGACATTATTACTTTTTTAAAAATCCACTAGAACCTTGACCTTTCAGGCAATACCAAAGTTTACAACTTGCTTCCTGTCTGACAAATTGCAAATATCAAACTTACATGTAGTTGTTGGTGGTCAAACAAAATAATAACTGCTTCAATGTCTCAAATTGAAGCAAGGTGTAATAGAAAGTCAAAGTACAACAATAACACAAAATTACCATAAAATCGGCCTTCTAGCTTAGCCTACATGTATTTTTGACAGTGTCTCAGGATCTAAAGGTACAATTTTCATGAATTTATTTGTAAAGCACTAGTCATATTTACCAGGAAAAAATAATAAAACATAGTAGAATTAAAGCAATTTGGAAAAAATTTTTATTTTAAATTGCAGATAAAGAAATCAAGTAATTTATGACCTTCATTCAAAAATGAATTCCCAGTATTCCCAGACTTAACTATATTCCTTTTGCATTCTCCCCACTGTCTTCTTGCTTCTGTCTTTCCTTTTGTTTTCTCTTTTGGGAGAATATGGAAAGTCATTTAGCCAGACAACATTTTAACAGAACTCATGAAGCTTTCAATAAGCACTGAAAGCCATTACACTCAATCCCTTATATCCTTTCCCAGCCCCTAGGAAAGGTGAGGAGAAAATGAGATGACACAGGTAGAGTGAAATAAATACCAAATAATTATGTCTATAATGAATTTTTAAAGTGCACAGAAAGGACAGTGCAAGTCAATGAATATGTCTTATCAACATATTAAAAAGGCATTTAAAAGTGAACGCTGATCTTTAACCACTATTGCTTCAGATACAAATAGCAAGATCAAAAACCCAGGGCAGGAACTCGCATAAAATTGGAACAAAGAGAAAGATTGGCGCTGTGTGTTTGTTTGCTTTTACTTGAAACAGGGCTGCCCTGGAAAGCACTTAATTTGTATAAATATATATACCAGCCTCAAAATAGAACTAATTTCCATGGAATCAATGCTATTACTCTTGTCTGAGCCCAGTATTCAGGGATCCGCACACAAAATGCAAGGCCCAGGGGACCTTCATGGGGTCTGAGAGGCAGAGTGAGTGACAAGACGAAGGCCACTTCGCAACATAGTGACAAAAAACTGATTAAACACCACTAAGACAAAAAGAATCTTAAACCACCATGCGAACACATGGTTTTTAATACATTACTGAAATCCTAAACAAAACTTTCAATAGCACATATTATTAAGCAAAATAAACCAATGTGTTTCTCCTAATAGCCAGGGTAAGCATGCAGCAGAGACAGAATTCTAACATTCATCTGATTTGGGCTTTTCTATCATAATTCTTCTGGAATTTCATGCTCATCTTCCATTGCAATAGCAGGCAATCCAAAAGGGTCAAATTCTGATAAATTATGGGTAATTTAAAAAAGGATCAAATTATGATAAATTTCCGGTTACAGTATGCAGCGCTATTGCTAACCATACCGCTGTTTCTGATACCTGATGCTTCCTAAAATCAGTTCACACATGCTGACTAATAAAGAGAAGTATTAGCATCAATCTTTGAATACGGCATTAGAAACCAGGCTGAAATCTGAGACACAGAAAGGGTAACAGTTTCTCATTGAAAGAAAGATAAACATAGTAAGATAGGAAAAGATGCTATAGTTTAATGCAGAGCACGATCTCATTCTGTCTCACTCACCTGACTCAAAAGGTAACTTTTGCCTCCATAAGTAGCAAACAAAATAATAACAGGGATTCCCACAAAACACTCTCTAAGGAAATTTATTTATTAACTGGAATTATATCCAGGTAATAGATGAAGAAAATCAGAATCAGAGAAGGTAGTTAAATTATCCCAGGCCATGAAGCTACTATGATAGAGAAAGGGGTAGGAGGTTCTGAAAGTAAATTCTGGGCTCTAAATCACATAAACTGCCTCTCAGTTGTCCGTGTCTGTTACCCAGATATAGGCTCTTTTCCATCACATATGCTATCTTTAGGTATGAACACTTAAATTCAGTATAATCACGCCAGAATGGGAAAATTTATTCTTACATTCAAATGAAAAATCACAGAAACAATGTTAAAGTACATATTATCGTGACCCTTGTAAACCCTTTCTTTAAGCTTCAAATGAATGAAGTGCCTCTCCTCCTCTTATTCAATCCTCCACATGTGTTCATTACTTTACATGAAGCTCTCTGGTACTTTGCCTTTCTGCTCTTGTGTTGTTTCTTGTGAGACTCCAGGAGGCTGAAGACCAAAATACAGAGCCTTAATTACCTTCATCACCTGGTTTTGAGTATATGGATGTTACCTCATAAATGCTTTTTGATTGAATCAAATTATCACCACTGGGGGCAGCAATGTCTGCCAGTGTTTTAGGAACTTTCAACACTTTTAATCCATGAGAAGCTGGAGATTGGGGCACATTTAGCAATATGGTAGCCATCTGTCTGCTGCGAACAGCAGTAGCATAGCCATCTCTCCATTGATATTCCCAAAAAACAACAAGAAAAATCATCAGCTCCCTTCCTCTTTTCCCACAAAAATGTCAACAAAAGTTAAGAACAGACATTGTCATGCATATTCAGACCACCTTCACCTCCCCCAAAGGGTCTTTCTGCATTGTTTGGCGAAGCTTACTCTGTGCCTGTAGTGATTAGCACATATCTCACATAATCTCTGCAAAGGCTCCTTGAAAACCAAAGAAGACGCAGGGCCTCGAGGCCTGCCATCACATCACAGACAGACTTGAAATAGAAGTACCGGCCTCCTGAAATAAGTTCATCAGTTCAGAAAAGAACAAATGAGACTTGACAACAGTCTTGTCAAGAGAATTGATAGGAAAGGCCAGGGCTTTGCCACATGAGTACACACTGATTGTTGCTCAGGGCTTAGAGGATGATGAGCCAGTAGAGACTCTTTGCTGGAATGTTAGCCAAGAACATTCAGAGGAAGAAAGGGTGATTAGTGGAAAAAGTTGTGCACTCTTGGATACCGTTATATCTGAGAACAAACTTAATTTTCCTCTCTGAGTTTTTTTGAGGTTGATTTAAAAAGAAGAAGAAAGGAAAAACCTGCACATTTCCTTTCATGTGCGATAATGCTTCAGTGCCAAAGATAAAATGTGGTGAAAATACCAAAGAAAACTGGAATCTATAGCATTCACTGTGTTTATGTAGAGATGAGGCTTCTGGTTGCTAATGGCCTCCAGAGGTAAGTGAGTGCTACACCTGTGCGTTTAAAGAGAGGCGAGCAGGCATGGTCCTCATTTTGCAGTATAGCAAAATGATTTGGGGATGAATATAACTTTTTTCATATATAATAAAAATTAACAAAAAGTTACACTGTAACTCACAATTCCACTTTTTTTCTGCTTCTTGTCTAAAATATCTTCATAATAAAAAGCCATATGCAAAGTTTTGCTATTTCACTGAGAATTTTCAACTTGAAACTCTCGTGCAACTAGAATATTGCAAAGAACGAGCAGTGCCCTGTTCTGGCTCTTGTCTTCATGTGCTCTGGCGTTGTCACAGTTAATGCTAAACTAGATCCCTGCGTCAGATTCATTACACATATGTTCATACACTGGAACACGCATGCATGTTATTTCAAGCTTGAATCTAAGTTTATGCTTGGTTCACTCAGACCAAAATACAATGTGATCCATTTTTTCAGGGCTGCAAATAAACCAAGTTGAGAAACACAGAGGAAATGCTGATGTGTATCATTCCAAATGACTCTATTTACAATATTTTCAACATTATTGCAACAAGAATGGCCACTTGTATTGTTTGAATGAATTATGGCAGTCATATAAAGGGCTATATTCAGGCCATTAATAAGTGTATCAGACAAATATAGAATGATTTTCAAATATATCTATGATATATTGTTGATAGAATAAAGGACACTACAAAAAAATCTATAAATTTACTCCCAATTTGGAAACTGCAAAATAAGATTATTTAACAATTAGTCTTTTCTGTACTTACCAGCAAAAAAAAAGCAGTCCAACTTGAAGCTGTAGATGGTATGTATTTTCAACAAAGATTGAAAGGAAGCATATCATAAAACTTTGCTTTTATTTCTTGTGTAGTATAGAATTTTTTCTAGTAATTTATCTTGTAAGCTGAGACAATGAATACGTCAACAAATGACAAACAGTATACCAAAGTGACCATACTTTTCCAAAAATCAATGAACTCACTAAGCATGGTGGTGCACACTTGTAATCCCAGGACTCAGCAGGCTGAGGCAGGAGGATTGCTGTGAGTTCAAGGCCACCCTGGGCTAGATAGTGAGTTCAAAGACAACCTAAGCTGTGTAGGGATACCCTGTCTTAAAAAACCAAAATCAACAAGCACCTGCCTGGCAAGAACAATGTCATGAATTTAATCCCCAGTACAAAATAAAAAATCAATGAAATCAAAGGTTTTTGAAAAATATTTTTGCAACAAATAAACTATTGCTGTAATTCTTTAAAACTGAGCTGTGTTTCAACTATTCATTAAAAATTTTTTAGTACTCTCATCTGTCCTCAATGGTAAAGTGATAAAATGAAGGATTTGACCAAAGTTTTATGAATCAGTATTATAATTGTCAAAGTAGACAACTCAAAATTCAAAACTTTCTGTTATTTGGAGTAATGAGAAAAAGGAAGACAAAATATGAATCAAATGTAAAAAAGTAAAAAGCATGCATTCCCTGGTAACCTAATGTCCATGTTTCTGCCTTTCTCTGTGAACATTTTTAATGAAATTAATTTCAAAATTACATGAAATACAACACATAAAAGTAAATCATTTATAGATAATAGTATTTCTGCTTTAATTTTTGTAGGCAGTTTGAATTTTCTTCTAGTATGCTTTTTCATGAAGATTATTGTCTACCCTGAAAAAAACCTAAAAATGATTATTAGAGCTAGAGAAGAATGAAATCTGATATTGAATTCTTGAATATTTTTGTCCAATCAACATGAGCTTGGATTCAAGTTCATGCTCATACTTATTTGGCATTCAGTAAGTAATAAAAGTCAATCATTTAATAATGAAAAACTGTCAAAACAATAAAAATAACTGAAGTCACCAAAGAGTGAGTCTTTACTCTGGACTCTTATGTACCCAGATATATATTTGGGTATATGTGTATAGACGTGAATATACATAATCTTCATCATAATCCTTCAGTATTCATATTCCACAGTAAGGATTTTAAAAAACAAAAGAAAACGAAAAATTGAATTTATCACAAATCAGCTTAGCAGCAGAAATTGAACCAAGTGCAAGTTTTCTAAGATTCTATATATTAAACATTGATTTATTGTTTAATTTGGCTAATTTTTATAATATTTAGTCACTGTATCTGAAAAATGTAAAGATGAAGTTGCACAGAATTTGTGAATCAATTTGTACATTCAACGTATAGTAAACAGGCCTAAAACAACAAACCAGCTAGAAAAGACCATAATGATTAATGACTTATTTTGTTAGTCCTAACCTATCATAACTAAGTTCAAAGTACCTATACAGTCTTTTTGCAGAAATGAATTCGTAGGAAGAGAGGTTATTAAATGAAAGCTTTATAATTAGCAATTTAATCATATATTCTGTGAACATTTGTATTTAAAGCAGATGAAATATATTTGTGCCTGTTTATACTTTAGGCAGGGTGAGCGAATGTAGAGAAGAGGAAAGAAGATGAGAAAAAGAAAATAGGCAGATACATATATCACAATTTCCCTCTGGTCACAGCATCCCAGTTCATTAATTTGAAGTTTCTGAGATGTAATCAGTTTGGCTTTTTTAAAAATTCAGATTGTCAAAAGTGTAAAATAAATCAACGTTGATGTAACAAAACAAGTCAGAATATGAGAAAAAAATGACATCTTTCAAGATCAACTGTTCCATGGAGTACAGAGCAAGCTGGCAGTCTGCGAAAGATCATACATTAACTAGTGTAAGCACTGAAAAAAAAAAAAGGAAAACTGACAGTCAGTGCGTATCAGAATCAGGAGGTAGGAGAATCAGTTCTCCCTGGAGACTGATATGTTGTGATATTTCTGTAGGTAAAAATTTCTTAATCACATCTAAGGGTCTTAATTTCTTTAATCTTCAGTGGTATACATTTTTGTGTCTTTCTTAGCATAAAATTCATTACATGATAATTCACATAGAAGATTATCAACAATAACTTGAAATTTTCTGAAAATCTGAAAGTAAGTTTACTTTCATCACTTTATGGACATGACAAAATCATTTGGCAATGAGCTTTTATAGACAAGTAAGATTGCCTAAATCTAGATAAAACTTAAAGAAAATGCCATTAACACAAAAGAAATAATCACTAACACAATGTTTATTCAAAAGGCCACGCTTTCTGTCTTCCTGCTATTTATATGCATATCTTTTTCATATTCATTGTTTTTGAGTTCTTTTCAACAAGTCTGTACCAAATATCTACTACTATATATTAAACATTTTTATAGGCATTTTTATAGGCTGGGCACAGGAAGATCAGTGTGGCTATCATAAGAGAACAGAACTGAGGAGGTTGGCATTCTTTCTTGCTTCTCCTTGACTTTGGCTTCTGGACAAGCAGTATCTTTTTCTGTAACAGCAATTCTCACCTGTAGCATAAATGACAAATGGAGAAAATTTTGAGAAAAAAAAAGCCTACTATTCTTGAGGAGCTGGAGAAAGAGACTGGCTGATCTAATGCAGTTGTTTCTCCACTCTGTCTTCTTTCAGTTTTAGAACTGGCAATTCCAACTCAAAATGCACTACTTTCTATTTGTAATTCTGCTTCTGTCTGATGAGCCAGGAATGAAGCCTCACCCAAAAACTGGTGCTGTGAGGTAAGGAATGAGGAATGAAGTTTCCCAAAGCCAAGTTTTCTCATAAGGCTTATTTGACAATGATTTCCACAACCTCCAAATTCATGTGGCAAACAAACCTGCTTGTCCAGTGTGCTGCACACACATACACTCCCAGAGTGGACAGCACACCTATGGGGAAGTGACTGCACAGGCCTGTGTGGTGAGACAGTGGAAGAAAGAACTATTTTGAAATAAAAATTATAAATTATATTAGATAAATTATTAAAAGTCAAAATTAAAATGAGTATTAGAATTGAAAGTAAGTTTGATGAGCATACTAAAAATGATAAGAGAATGTTAGAATTATGAATAAATAAATAAATATATGTCAAAAGAGCCAGGGAGAAGTATCTGGGGTACAAATATGTTGTTGAAATAAAGATTACATACATAGAATAAACAGCAAATTTTGTAAGTGAAGAATATTAAAATTTGAAGAAAAAGCAAAATTCTCCAAGAAAGAGAGAACTAAAAAAAAAAAAAAACCCAGACATACAGGTTATAAAAATAAGACTAAGTAATAAGGACAATAGATCAGACATGCAACTATCCAGGAGATGGGCATTTCAGAAAGAATCTAAAGGTGGAAAACAGGATATATTTCAAAATATAATAAATATCCCATAATAAAAATTGAAAAATTGTTTTAGTTTGTACATAGAGCACATAGAGCACAAAACTCACACATAGAGCATAGAAAATGTACATTAATGAGAAAATTTAGTTACCTTAGTAATTAAAAGAATTAGCAAACAGATCACATATAAGAGGATCATGACACAAGAATATGATGATGTAATATTTTCAAGATATTGAAACAAGGAACTCTCCATCAAGAATTTAATATCTTTCCAAACTATCATTCAAATAGAGAATTTTCATAAGAATGTTCTCAGCAATATAAGGCTTCAAAACTTTATCCCATAAGGAACCACTTACAAAACATTCTTTGAAAATTATTTAAGAAAGAGGAAAAGTAAATGCAAATGTGATGAAAGACACAATGTAAATATGAACACACTTAGATAAGTATGGTACAATTTTGTAAACTTAGATAAGACAAAGTAGAGGAAAAAGTCATCAAAAACCAAATTTAACAATAAGTAACAGTATGAGAACTTCCTAAAATTCTTGTTTTATTGCTTTTGAAATTATAGATTTTAACTTAAAAAAAGAAAAATATTTACTAGATAAATCCAAAACTTAACTGGGTAAGATGAAGTGTCATACCATTAATATATCCAGAACTTGACAAAAATATATTTAAAATTTTTTAAAGATATTGCAGAACCAAAATCACAGTTAGGAAATACAGCTGTATGATTACATGTCACATATGTTTACACATGTAATATAAAATTATATATTATTTTGCTATAATTTACATTATTTTATTTATTATATATAATAGTATATGACTTATGCACTATGTATAAGAAAGAGTCAAATCAAAAGTTATTACTGGTAATGAAATAAAAAATCTCACAAAATAGTAAAATTTCTACATTTATTTACACTTAAGATAGACTTGCAATATATTAAACAAAACTAACTACATAATATGTAAATGTTAGCTCTAATAGAGAGATATGCAAAATTGTGAAATATATAAGGACACAATCACAATGCAAATTTTAAAAATATTTGTCCATAATTGTAATCACAAGCAGGTAAGAAAATTGGTAAGAATACAAAACTTTGAACAATTTAATTAACAAAATGTTTAATATAAATAAAAGAATGTAACATTTGTGAAATACATGTATCAGGTACCAAAATCCCATGCTAGACCATGCAGCAAGTTTTAACCTATTGATTATAATAACGGTTTCTCCACACTGACCACCCTGTATTCTTAGGATAAACACTAAATGGCAAAGATATAATCATTTTAGTACATTGCTATATTTGAGTTATCAATATTTTATTTAGAATTCTTTATAAGTAAAAGTGACCTAAAATACAATATCTTCTTTTTGTGTATTTTTAAAAATATTTTAAATTATCCTTTCACTGTTTTGTTTTAAGATGGTAATGTTCTCTTGGAATGAAAGACTGTCCATTTTTTCTATGCTCTCAATTAGCTTTGGTGTATTTCTCTTCTTTTAGAGTTATTGTGGCTTCCATTCTAACTGTCTTCAGTAACAGTGAGATATGTTAGATAGGAAGGGTCATTACATGTCTAACTCTGTTTCTGGAAACTCTATGCTATATTTGTATAATATTATGTAACTATTTTATTGTTTAAAGACAAACTAATATATAGTCCTTCAATTTATATCTTTCTACCTATTACCTAAAACTGTGATCACATCTTCTTTAAAAAGTATTCCTAAGTATTAAGTACTTGTGATGATATTTTAAATGACATCTTATTTATTATTTTATGTCTTAGTTTATGTCCCTGATATATAAAGAGTTGATGTGCTGCATTGAACTTTTATCTAACAATGTTAGTAAATTCACTTAATTCCAATATTTTATTTCTTTTCTTTGTACAAACATCACATATTTCACAAATACAAGTAGCATTGATTGCCCCGTGGTTATACCCTTCTTGTTTTCTAACAACTTATCTACAAGCCCTTTTCTCTTTCCAGTGTAGTAAAATGGAAAGCCTAGCGACTCGTTGGACGCCTTATGTAACTGCTAATTCAGTCTCTGGAGGAAACACAGCTCGACAGCCGCAACAGACAAGAACTGAAATTCAGCGAGTTTTAATCACATTCTGAACCCATCAGAGAATTTAAGGTAGGTACAGAGGCATAAAAAAATCTCTAGAGAAGAAAATATCAACTCTTTTTATTCCCTTGTAGTATCGGATCACCAGTTAAGGCATAAATAAATTACTTTGCTTAAATGGATCTTAAAATGTCCAATGTTTAAAGTAATGCATAAGATATAAAATAACTAAATCATTATTTTCACTTAATCATTTAAGCTATGTCCAGGTACACACTTGGTTAGAAATATCTTTGTGCCAAATAATGTTTGAGATAACTCAGATATACATACACAATTATATTTTAGTTTTGAAAATACATACACATAAGAAATTATACAAACGAAGCTAAGGATTGAAACCACGGTGATTTAATAAAGTCCCAAAACCATAGTATCAGATATGAATGTAATACACATTAAATGCATGTCTTTGACCTTATGCTCCTCTCTGTACTTGAACATTTATTCATACTTCTATTAGATTTTGTGTTTTAGATCGTGCCAACCCTGTACTGTGATTTAACAGAATCCACATTCATAGCAACGTGAGATCAGGCATACCTATCATAGCTAACTCTACATCATGATGATGAATTTCAGTTTTGGTTAAATCGGTAGCAGCTTTTAAAAACATGTTTTACATTGATTTAGGTCTGTCATAGATTCTTCATAAGATTATATCTCTTGAAGAAAATTAAGAGTGTTTGTCAAAGGCTTGGAGAAAATTTATCTAATATTTTCATTCACGTGAAATAACTACAGTGACAAAAAAATTATAATAGGTAAAAATAATATTTAATGCTGTCTTAATCACTCTCCTCACCACTGGAGCAAACACCTAATAGTTAAAATTTAAGTGAGGGGAGTTTTGTTTCAGTCCGGAGTCAGTTGGCGCAGGGGCACGGTGGAAGAGCTGTCACGGCATAGCAACGGGGAGAGAGTGAAGAGAGAAAATAAACTCTTCCAGGTCTGCTCCAGTGATCCACTACGTCCAAAAATCCCACCTACCAGCACAGAGGCTTGGTGGGAACATCTAGATAGAAACCGTAACAAATGCATAGCTCAGTGGTTGGCAAATAACTAGACAGTTCTAATACTTTTAAAAAGACTCAAAATTTGTGGGTATTTTGCTTTGTTAAGTGTGTATTTCATTATGAAGTCATAAAAGCACACTATATAAAACTTGGAAAGTTGGCAGTAATTCCACATAATTCCACCAGATAAACAAACCGGTGTCAGCACATCACTTCTTTTCTTTCGATATTTTTCTCGCTTAGATTTAAGAACTTGAGCATCCACTGTGTAACCTTGTTTATAATTTCCTCCATGAGAAAAAGGATTTTCTACAATAGCATTAACTCTATCAGTCATCGCCAATGTGAATCAGGGCAAGTCCAAGGTAATGAGGTTTTACCATATCACAAAGAAAATCTTGGGACCCTGAAACTTTATTTAGGAAATGCCTCATAGGATATTCTGAACTCGTGACTTGAAGGTTAAATACTTTAACAAAAATGTAATCAAACTCTCCTACTGCATAGCTCTTTTCTTCTTTTGCATCTTAGTACTCTATGTAAATATTTTTTAAAGAAACATTTCTTATCAGGCAGCTTCACTGATTAACAACTTATCCACAAAAAGTCTTCTGTTTTAAATTCAATTTATGTTTTTCCATTTGCCTAGTTTTAGGGGATATGATGTGTGAAAAAAGTAAACATTTTTAAAATTTGCATGGGTTGGAAAATCAAAGGTATTTATCTACAAGGCTCTGGAAGTTTTGAGCACTTAAATGGAATTCAGACTTCTCTATGTGAGATCTTCACATAACTAGTAGTCACATTTTACAAACGCAACATGGTCCAAATGTTATAAAAACTGATTGTAAGGCTGTGCTAGTAAAATATCCGCCTTAGTGTGAGTGAAATAACATATCTTTTCCACATAAAAAGAGATAGTTACACTTCTCCTGTACATGAGGCATTGTATGTGATTTCTGACTTAAAGTAGGAAAATGCTTATTTCTTATTGCATTTTTCATGCAACATATAGCTGGGAGTTTCACAAATTAAGTTAACTGAGTTAACTTTTATTTGTGTTTTCTAGATATTTGTCTCCCTCAAATTTCTTATTATCTGTTTCCTATTGTTATCAATGAATTTAATACAATTTTTTCTATTAAAAATAAAGCAACACATTTTAAACCTTCCTGTAATGTCTTAGAGATTTAACTCTGAGTGATTTGAAAATGCATTAAACTGAACATCAGAAGACTGGATTAGAACTCCAAGCCAGGTGTCAGTATATAAATCAAAGTTGTCCTCACTGATACACACTAATCATTATTCATAACTGCCAGAAACCTGGTACCAAAGGCTACAGAGAAGACTGTAAGGAGTATGGTTATATTTAAAAAGTAGGCACTGGAGAAAACGTCACTGTGGCAATGGCATCACACAAGTTAGTATCCCTGGTTCCACCACTGACCATCTGTACAAATGAGCTTGAACTGGTCCTTTCACCTGCTGGGCTAAGACTATGAAAAAGTACTATTGCTAGGCAGATCTAGGAACTATTCAAGTAAAAGGGGAAATACCAACGAATACTACGTGCTTAATGACTCAGTAAAATGTAACATCTGTGGCTCCAAAAGTTTTCTGGGTACACTTTCTCCAGTAGTAGGTGAACTTGTCAATGCTATCATTTGTGAACAATGTCTTAAGTGAAACAACACGCCAGTATTGGAGGCAGTAGTTGTTTTCTGATTCCCAGAAAGTGAACATCTTTCGAGAAATTACCACCATGGCACTTTTTATCATGGTCCAAATTCGTCTTTCCACTTTTTCTTTTTTTCTTATGGTTTATAATATCTCTTGTACTTCCTTTTCATTTTTCTTGAAATCTTTCTAGGAAGAATAAAATCATGTACTAAACCTCTACATTCACGTCTGACCTTGCACTCTACTGTACCCACTAGTTTTCCCTGTTGAGTGAGAGATGAAAATCCCAATTATACCTAATATAAATAACAAAAGGAATGGAAGAACACTTGTGGAGTTGAAAAGGAACTCCTAGGTAGACATGGTGAGACACACCTGTGACCCCATCACCCCAGGAAGCTGAAGCAGGACAATCTCAAGTTCAACCACAGTCTGTGCAACTTAGGGACTTAGTGAGACCATGTGTCAAAATTTAAAGAGAAGACGTAGGAGTGTAATTCATTGTAAATGCCCTGGACTAAATCACCAGGGAGGGGGGGACACGAGGAAATCCCTCTGTGATGTTTCCCATCTTAAATACTTTCTGAGTATCTTCCTCATGTTTCACATTTATTCAATTTGATAAGCTACCTATAGTGGAAACAAAAAAAGGAAGGAAGGAAGGAAGGAAAAAAGAGAGGGAGGGAAGGAGGGAGGGAGGGAGGGAAGAAGGAAGGAAGGAAGGAAGGAAGGAAGAAAAGAAGGAGGGAGGGGAAGGAGGGATAAAGAAAAAGAAATAAAACTATGATATGAAATAGCTTCCTTGAATTTACAGAATTGTACAGGACAAAAATGAAAAAAATCAGCATTTCAATTTTTTGTTTTCATTCACTGAGATTTTTGTGAGTAGTAGCACTTCTTAGATTGTAGTTCAGAAAATATACAGGTCATGTCCTCCTATTCTATACTGCCAATTGCTCCTATAGCAGAATGGGCATTCCTAACCTCTTCAAAAATCAATACTTATTTACTTTTATCTCCTTATAGTTGTCCTTTCTTCTCACCCATTTCCTTTATGCTGTCTGTCCAACTTGGATAAGTAAAGACAAGCTGGCAGAGACATATCATTGTCATTCTTATGTTTTATACTCTCAGAACACAGCTTAGCAAAAAAAAAAAAGAGAGAGAGAGAGAAATAAAAACCTATTTTCACATGCAACCAACAGTCTCTCTGTTGCTGAGATTAACTCCCGAGGGTGGAGGAAACGTGTACCAGTTCCCTTTCATATATGGATCCTTTTTATCCCCTTCCATATGCAACTCAATGGATAGAAGACGGGATGGGATAGAGAAATCTGTTCATTCTGGTAAAACTGTTTGAAGGTGTCAAGGCTAAGAATAGTCATAGGCTGACATTAAATAGTAAGGACACATGCCGAGCTGGCTCACCCAAAGCTGGCATCTACAGAAGCACACTAAATTAGAATTCAAAGGGGAGACCATTTTTAGAAAATTCTTAGGTCTGATTACCCAAGGACATCCTCAATTTATACATGAAATGTGGCCTGGGGGCCATATTGAGTTAGATGCTCTTAAGAACTGATTTGAAACCAGAACATAGACAAAAATTTAAAAAGAACCTTCTCTTTATCACTAGGGAGAAGAATTTTCCCTGAACGCAGAGACAAAACCTACGTGGGGTGAGCAGGTTAAGCAGCAACTCCTGTCTGGAGACCAGTGCTTCTGGGACTCTGGAGCATTTCTGTCTTTTGAAGGTTTCCAGATTGCAGATTTTCTCACTGAAAGTTCAGTTGATTCAGATCCTCGTAAAAAATATATTCGGACTAGTCTAAATATATGCTAAATTTCTGTCACCATAAATGTCGCAATTATGGCAAAAACATCCATTTCCTCTGGCAACCATGTTTTTAATTCTAGTCACTGCTCCTTTAAATCATTCAAATGTTTAGACTGAAATGAATGAGTTCTTAAACTGGGAAATGTAGAAAAGAACAGGTAATTCTTTAGAGCATATTTGGAAGTTTGTCTGTGGATGTAATGATCTCCTACTCTTAAATTTTTGTTGACTTTTTTTATTAAAAAACAATTTCTTTCATGTTATCAGAATTTACCAGACTGCTATTTAAGTCTGTTTTCTTTCACAGACTATCAAACAAATTTGCTCAGAGATGTGTTAATTCACAGACTTACAGTGCAATGAGCCTTAGGCTTGTGAACTCATGTAGCACTCAAGTATATAACCCTGCTTCCAGGCAGGACCTGGCCAAAAACCTATCAAAAGCCATCTTCTAAGGCTGGAGGAAAGAAGTTTTCAGTGATTCCACTGTTTAGACACCCCATTTTGTCTATCTACATGCCTCACAGGGATTCCTCCCATCTTGTTATTTAAAGCTATCTTTTCACATTTTGTTCACCACAGAATTGGAATACACTCGCTAATAAATTTGATAATCATGCTACTTCACAGACACGAGGTCAAACAACCCCCACTACTTTTCCCTTGTACTCACAGCCACACACACTGTTCAGTAAACATCACTGCTCTCTACCCTGAAGGAGCTATGATGAATTTGGGGGGGGCCTCATATTTGTCAATTCTTTATATGTTCTCTATATAAGTCCTTTGTCTGAAGGGTTACTGTTTAAAATTCTTTCCCATTCTGTGGGTTTTCTTTTCAATCTGATGGTGATTTTTTTTTGAAGTGCAGAAACTTTTCAATAATATGAGATCCCAGTTATTGATTCTCTGAAGTGTTTCCCGCGCACTTTGCGTTTTGTTCATGAAATCTCTGCCTACCCCTATGTCTCCAAGACTTTTACCTACCTTGTCTTCCAGTAGATTTAGTGTTTCTATTTTAATATTAGATCTTTGATCTATTTTGACTTTAGTGCATGGTGAGAGAGACCCTGGCATGTCGGGACCTGCACCGTGTGGTTGACTCGTGGTGCCAGGAGAACAAGGAACTCCTCCCCTCTCTGGGTGGTGGCTGTGAGTGTGGCAGACTTTCGGCAGCCCAAAGGAGAGACACCCTGGCACGTCGGGACCTGCAATGTGTGGTTGACTCGGGGTCCCAGGAGAACAAGGAACTCCTCCTCTCTCTGGGGGGCAGCAGAGAGTGTGGCAGACTTTCGGCGGCCCAAATGAGAGAGACCCTGGTGCATTGGGACCTGCACGGTATGATTCGCTTGGGGTGCAGGGAGAACAAGGAACTCTTCCTGTCTCTGGGGGGCAACTGTGATCCTGCCTGCATGGGGACTGAGAATCAGACATCTCATGTTGTTCTGTCCCCCATCCTGTGTTCCCCCTCCTCCTCCCCCCTGCCTAGCAATTGGGAGCCAGTGAACTACACATCTTGTGAAAAGATTGACTATGTTATTTAGTATGAGCTCTCCATATCCAAAGATAAGGACAACCATTTGGAAGAAAACAAGAGACAATATGACAGATAGTGAAGATCTCTGGTTGTCTTGCTTTGAAATTTATGCTTTCTTATGTCCCATTCTGTTCTGTTTTGTTGTGTTTAATTTTTCTCCCTTTTAAAATAAAATTTAAAAAAAAATTTTTAAAACCAGATAAAATCTCTTTTCTCTTGAAATGCATAACTAATTTAGTGAGGGGAGATTAGTAATCAATGTAGTATTTGAGTAAATGAAGAGAAGTACAGATTATAGCTAAAGACAAAGTTTTCCCTGAGAAAGAAAAGACAGTGGTTAATATAGGACTTATTCTTTGAGAAGTCCATTAAATTTCTATGACCTTAGTGAAGTGAACAGTCAGATATTGCTTTCTAGAATTGAGATGTCTATCTAGAACATAAAAGTGTTGAAGTCACCTGCTGACTCAAATCTCACTTGGGATTAATTTGATCAGGTCATGTATTTTGCAGTGAAGTGCAGTTATTTTCATTTCAGTCAATATTCCTACCTGACATGTCTTTGTCTTTTAATTGAAACACTGGTTCATTTTATTAATTTTTCACCTAAATTTCTAAGACAGTTGACACACATTGTCTTAGCTACTTTTTACTCATTGCTGAGACAAAATACCTGATGCCCAAAGTTGGGAAATGAAAGGTTTATTTCTTACAGTTTTTGGAGGTTTCAGTCCATACTCAGTTGGCTCCAAGGCAGGGTGGCATGGTGGGCTGCAGTTCATGGTGGCTGCAAACTGTAAGTGGGAACCAGCAAGAGAGAGACACACCTTCTTCCTGCCATTACATCACATCCTGGCTC
>PVJX010031888.1:0-20861 GCA_004027295.1 Dolichotis patagonum | reverse complement strand
GCAGTGTGACCAGAGAAGGTGGTTATGGTGTGACCTTGGCCCTCTGGGAAGTTCCTTGGCCTGGGTTCTCAGGTCTCCTGCATAGAACCTCACTGTGCTGTGCCTGGTTGTCTCATCTGCAGAATAGGGTTAATGATTATCCCTGTCACACAGGGAGATGCGAGGACTAAGCAAGTAAGCTCCTGTAGCTTAGGCGGTGTTTTTATGAACCCCCATCCTACAGGCATGGACCCCGAGAACTGGCAAGGGCTCACTTTCCACCAAACAGCCATTTGGCCACCGTGTGACCCCACAAACGCTGCACACAGGTAGTGGGGGGCGGGGCTAAGTGCCCCAAGACGCCCCCCTCCACGCCATCGAATCCTCCTCCTTCTGAGCTTGGACGCCCTTCCTGAAGTGCTGGGGGACCATGTGAGGCTTCACTGTTTAGAGGGTCTCACAAGGCTTTCCTAGCTGTGAGGAATAGCGAAACACCACCTTTGTCCTGGCTCTGGGAGCAGGCTAGGAGAATCCTCCAACTTTGGGGGGGGGGCAGAGGCTCCTTCCCAGGGTCCTGCTGCACATGTGCCACTCCCATCCCCAGGTGGCAAGGGGACACCACGGACATCGCTTTTTGGAAACTCGAACTCGGCCTGGGGGTGCAGCCAGGGATCCCCAATCAGCAGAAGAGGCCAGGAAGCAACAGGAGGGGGTGCAGAGTTCTGGGCCCGTGGTCTGTGGCGCCCGCCACGCTTCCAGTGAGGCACCCCCCACCTCTCTGGCCATCACCGACCCAGTCTGTGCAGACTCTACCAATCCTGCTCTTCTCTTGCCCGCCTTACCGCAGCACTCGCCTCCCTCCGCTCTCGGTGAGGACTGGGCCCAAACCCGGCGGGGCGCAGGGTGCGGGGCTCCGGGCTCAGGCCGCCCCCGCCCCGCTCCGCCCTGGGCTCCGCCTCCCGCGCTCCACCCCCCCACTCCCCGCCCCCACCGCGCGCCGCGCACCCAGCACAGCGCTCTGAGCACTGCGCACCGAGCACAGAGCACCGCGCACCAAACTTTCCCTGGAGCCGGCGCGGGTGAGTCTGGCGCGGACCCGGATATCTGGCGGGCGGGCGGGACCGTGGGGCGCGGATCTGCTCAGGGCGCAGGGGACCCCGCTTCGGCGACACGAGGGGCGCACGCCTGGCGACGCGGCGGTGGCCGGGGCTCGGGCACGGACACCTGTGGCTGGGGTCGGGGTCTCTTGCCCACGGACTCCCTCCCGGGTCCGCTCGCCCGCTTCCACTGGAGGAAACTGAGACTCGGGCACCGGGAGCGCTGGAGGGGCAGGAGCCAGGTTCGTACGGCGCTCGGCGTCCGCACGCGGGGAGCCGCCCGGCCCGGGACCCGGAGCAAAAGCGTCAGATTCCCCACCCTAACCCGAGAGGACCAGAGAAACAGCTCGGCCCGCCTCAGCCATGGCTTCGACTCAGCCTTCTCCCCAGGCTGACCCCGGCCCCGAGCCCCCAGCCGTGTCCCCTACTTTTTCGCCTGCCCCAGGGTCCGGGCGGTGAGGGTGGGCGGGCAAGGTCGTCATCCCCAGGCAGGGTCCCCCACTGCCCGCCCGGCGACTGGGGTGTCGGCCGAGTCCGATGCCACGTGGTCCCCGCGTTGCCAACGCCGAGGAAGAGAGACTTAGGGAGCTGGTGCGGGGTGGGGGGGGGCTGGCTGTGGGGCAGAAGTGGGGTGCGGCGTCAAGGAGAGGGGTTTAGGTGGAGGGCCCCCTCCTGGCTGTGTTCCTGGAGGCTAAGGCAGGGAGGGAGGAAGCAGAGAGCCCTGTGCACCGCCCCACGTGTCACAGCAGTGGCCCAGGAAGGTGAGCACCTCTCCTCCCCCACTACAGCAAGTGGGTGACAGGCACTGGAGGCCAGGAACTTGCTGGGGTCGCCCAGCCATCCAGCTGTGGCAGGGCTGGGGTTTGAAAAGCAGTCTTGCTTGCGTTTTGGATTAGCATGAGACTGGACCAGCAGAGGAGACCTTAATTTAGATCCTTTTGTGCTTGTGGCTGGATGCAGAAGATTGGCAGACAGCAAGTCTCCAGGAAATCTGTCCCAGGGAGTCCCTGGTCCTCCTGCTGAGGAGTGTGGGCCCAGGGAGCCCGTGACAGCTCACAGGGATGTCCTGCTGTGAGGGACTGTCACACACCAGGCTTCTGGGCAAGGGGTGGGGGGACAGCAGGGGACACCTGGTACCATTTCAGGTGTGGCAGTGTCCTGAAGGTGGGGTGCTCCCAGCCCATGATTTAGAGCTGGTGGAGGCTGGTGCTGCCGACCAACAAATCTAGGTGACCCTGCCTTGGGAGTGATCCCCAAAGGCACAGGCACTTAAAGGTCACAGTATGCTCTTTCTCTCCATGAGCAAGGAGGACCCAGCAGACGGGTTCTGGAGCTAGATGACCTGGGTCACCTGAGCTCCGTGCCCTGGGGCATGTTGCTGTACTCCTGTTCCTGTTTCCCTGGGTGGGATGGGGCATTCATAGCATCTTCCTCACTGGGCTGGCAAAGGATGTGAGCGTGTTCATGCATGCAAGATGCTGATATAGTGCATTTGACATATAAAAGTGCCACTGCAGTTGGTTGCTGCTTTTGGTGCTACTGAGATCCAGCACCCCTACCAACTACAACCTGCAAAGTGGAACAGGTTTAGTTAGCTGTCATGTGTCCCAACTGCTTGTGAGGTCACAGACTTTAAACTGCCCAAGAGCAGAAGTCTCAGCGTGGGCTTCCAGCCTCTGCGGGGCCCCGGGAGGGCTAGGTAGTGCCATTCTTATCCCTAGCCTCCTTCATGCTACTGAGAAGACTTCTAGCTCTGGCTTGGTTCCGAGGGGGCCAGATTTGGGACAGTTTTCAAAGAGATGTTTTCTGAATGTTAGAGGAGCAGTCAAGAAGGCCAAAGTGGGCTTCTGTGAAATTCTGTGGAGTGCAGTGGAGAAGACTTCCTGGCTCCCAGCTGGGGTATCTTGATGCCTGTGAACTCAAAGGTGACAGGTCTGAAATGCATTTTGCAACATGTCCTCACAGCTTTCCCAACAGGACTTACCAGCCTGATGCCACTTGGATCTGCCAGTAGCTGGATGGATTTTTTTTCAGTTTTCAACTGAGGAAGATGCATCCTGAGTTCTGAATCTTTTTTTCTTCCCCATTTGCAAGAATGGAGTGACTGTGGGCTCCCATTTGCTCATCTGCAAAATGGCCATTAATCATAGCTGTGTCTGCTTCTCAGGATTAAGGTGAGATGGACAGGCAGAGAAAAGAAGGAGGGGCAGATCACATAAATGGCAAAGAATTGCATGTGATTGTAAGTGAGTCTCATTATCATTCAGGCCAAGCATGAGCTGTAATTGCTCCTGATCCAAGATGCTTTATCTGAAAGCCATACCTGGCAGAAGATCATTCAAGTCCTGGTCACCTGCTGCCCTTTGTCTCACAAAGCCCAGGAGTGTTTCAGAATCTCAGGATGTAATTAGAATAAAGCTCCCCTATCTTGTTTATAAGTGACTCACTTCTGCCATTAAAGGTGGCAGAGGACTCGGGTGCAAACTCTTTGTGAACAATGCCACTGATGCGGAATGGGGGAGGAGCAGGATGCTACACACACACACACACACACACACACACACACACCCCAGCCGACCAGTAGTTCTCCCTCAGTCCTACGGATGTCACAGGGCCAGGATGGAAGCAGGCAGAGCCCAGTCTGTGCTGCTGCGTGCCCTGTGCAGTCCCTCTAAACTTGCTGCTGCCTACAGAATGTGTGTTACAAGTCGCTGCTTTCCAGCAGCTGTTAGTGCAGAAGGGGTTGGGGAAAGCTCCTCCTGGGATGAGTTGAAAGGGTCGACTCTGGTTTCCAGCACACCTGCGTTTGATTCTTGGTTCTGTCTGCTTGTTAGTGGAGAGATGATGTTTGGCTGTCTTCCCAACTAGAACATCAACTCTACAAGAGCAGGAACCAGGTCTATCTTATTCCAAACCCTGCCTGGGGTGGGGGACCCACAGTGGTCTCTACACGAGGGACTGTCCAAAAACTAAATTACTCAACTGAGCTGCAGCTTTCCCATCTTTTAAGTGGGGCCAACATGGTACTTGCATTATGGGTTGCTGTGAAAACTGAATGCAGGCAGGTTCTACCCAGGATAAGCATTGTCCTCAAGGACAACTAGATGGGTGGCAACAAAGACACAGCTGGCCCAATCTGGGAGACATAACTTTTTTTCCCACCTTCAGACCCAAGGAAGATAGTAGCACCAGTCATAAGAATGCCATTTATTCAGCACTCTACAAAGTGTTTCCATAACCATTCATTCCCCAAGACTAGGCAGAAATCACTATTTTCATTTTATGGCTGAGAAAAGTGAAGCTCAGACGGATTGGTAGGATATCCAGAACACAGAGTTCAGAAGCAGCATAAGGTGGTTTGTGAAGCCAGATTGCAATGATTTCCAAGTCCTGATTATTGCCATGAGCTCTCTTTCACCCTCTACAGGATGGGAGGTATAGTATTTAGACTTCCAAGAACATAGTGTCTATGATTTAAGGTGTTTTTAAAGACTGTAACATCTTTTTTTTTTTTTTTTGTATCAGGGATTGAACTCACAACCTCACTCACACTTGGCAGGCAGGCGCTTATACCACTGAGCTAAATCCTCAGCCCTACTGTTATTAGATATATCTTTTGTTAGATATATTCCTAGATATTTTGTATGCTGTTGTACATGTGTGTGTGTTTGTATATTTATACATATATATTTAAATTAATTTTGAGACTTAGGGACTTGCTATGTAGTTGAGGCTGGCTTTGAACTCACTAGGTAGCCCAGGCCAGCCTTGATCCTTCTGCCTCAGCCTCCTAAGTGCTGGGATGTGAGATGTGTGGCACCATGCCAGCTTTAAGTTGATGTTCTGATGGTTATTTGTTGGAAAATGTTTGCATTTTGCATATCTATTTTGGTTTTAGAAATTTTGCCAAAAATCTCTTTTAAAAATGTATTTGTTTAAAAAAAAGTGTTTGTTGATTCCTATGACAAAACTACAGACACAGTTGTAAGAAGTGAAAATAATAGTTTTATTTCTTCCATCCTGATCCTTTTGCTCCTTCATTTATCCTTGACTTATTAACCTGCCAAAGCCTCAGAACAGTGGTGAACTGAAGAGCTGATGGTGAGCATCTCACCTTTCACAACTCCTCATCCGGAGGAGTTGTTCACATTTGATCATTAAGTCTAATTTTATTCTAGGTTTTTGGTTGGTAACTGTTAGAGAAGGACGTTCTTTCTGTCCCCAGCTTGCTGAGTATTTTTCTGTTTAGTGATAAATGGTAGAATTTTAACAGATGACATTTCTGCATCTGCCCAGATGGTCACATGACTTTTTTTCAATCTGTTAACCTGATGCACGACCCCGATTTTTGCATTTCTGGAATATACCCAGCTTGCGTCATCCTGTGGCATCTGTATTACCGGATTGTATCTGGTAGGCTGTTTGTTTAGGATTTTAATAGTAGTTCATGGGTGAACTTCCCTGGTGATTTCCTTTTCATGTGTCCTTGTCAAGCTTTGGTGTCAAGGTTATGCTGGCCCCATGAAAAGTGATGGGCAGGGCCCTGGTGTCCCTGTTCTCTAGAAGCAGTTGCATAAGCTGGAAATTGTTCTCCTTTGAGTGTCTGGCAGATCTCATCTGGGGGCCCTGTGGGTGGACGTGGAGGCGGAGAGTGGGCAGGAAGCCAGTCTCAGTAAGGCCAAGGTGGAACTGTGATGGTGAGAAGTCCAGGGACCATGTGTGCCATCAGGAGAGCCTGGCGGTGGATGCTGGGTGAGGGTTCTTCCCCCCAGGGGTTCTTGCTGAAGGGGCCACCATCTGTATGCCTGTGACCCATGCTTGAGCCTCCTCCTGCTTCTAGAATTGCTGCTGCAGACAGCTGTCTGTGAGTGGCAATTCCCTAGTGGCCCTAGATTGGAGAACATAACTTCCTCGAGCATTCACTTCTGTCCCAGTTCTTCTTCTTGTCACATTCTCAGTTTTCCTGGGATCCCACATTATGACCCGTGGGCCAGGCCTCCTCTTTCCAATTTGCTTCTCCCCAGGGGAAGCTAAATCTGGGCAAATTTTTCCCTAGAATCTTCTCTCAGTCCTCTTTAATTAAAGGAGTCAGGCACTTTCCTACCTTGGAGCATCTCTCTACACCCTGTAACAACACTATGAGCCGGTCACTAGTAACCCTATTACTCAGATGAGGAGAGTCAGGGTCTCTAGTTGTCTTCCTGTTCCACTCTAGGTGATCAATTTTTAGCCTACTTTGGTTTTGGGGTGCAAGATAAAGGCTGAGTTGGTTGTACATACTGACCTATGGTCTCCATCCCGTTTCTCATTCTATTCTGTAGTCTTCCTTCCTTCCTCAACCTCTCTCTTCCTCTGCCACCCTGATCATTATGTGTCTTGGAGACCCCACAGGAGCTTCAGTGTCTGTCAGTCCTGGGCTGACCTAGAAGCCACCAGGCTCACAGGGTGGCAACAGGAAACAGGATCAACACCAGAGCTGGCTAAGAGGATTTGGATTAGGGATGTTACCTTGGGTACACTTCTTGGTTTGGGGAACTGATCAGGGATGGTTCATGCCTGAGGTTGCCTGCAGAAACCTAGTGAGGATGTGGGGGCAGGATGCCCAGCACACTGTCCTCTGCCTGCCCAGGGCTACACCCAGCCAGAAGCAACAGGCAGGTGGCCAGGCAGCTAGGAGCCTTCCATGTGGTCCCTGTGGGCAGCTGCTGGGCGAACAGACTGGGCAGGTGGTCCCAGGAGCATTTGTGTGCTGTGTGGCTCTGCCCCCTGCAGGGGCATCTTCATCCCCTCCCTGTTCACTTCCCCAGCACTGTCCACTCCCTTGTCCCTTCAGCAGGAATGCTTTTCTCTGCTCCCTGGCCTTCCTCTGCTCCCAAGAACTCACTGATCACCACTAGAGACATCCATGCTTCTGACCCTCACCTGGCACCCACAGAAGGTACAGTGCCAGGGCCACCCCTACAGGGGACCAGATCCAAGGCCCCCAGGGAAGCTTAGCCTTATTCCTTTGCACAAAGGCCCCCCTTGCTGGTGGCTCAGGACAGCGCTCTGGTTGTCAACACGATTCAGCCCCAGCATATACGGCCCCCTGCAGGGTGGGTGGGCACCGAGGATGTGTCAGTCCACATGATGGCCACAAGTCAGAGACATCACCAGATGTCACCTTTCTCAGGCCACACCCCAGCCCTGCGTGCCACGACAGTGTTCATGTCTAGGACCATGATGAGTTTCAAGTAAATCATGAAGCTTGGAACAGAATTTATATTTGAAACCTTTTACAAGTGAGTCTGATGACAGAAGCTGGCTAAGAGAGGAACCTGGGGATTTCTTTTTCCCAGAAGCGGGGCATCCTCTATCAGGTTTCCTGACCCATCCTGTGGGTCTTCTAATCTTGAGCCATGTTGGACATGGTCACTCATAGTCACTGACATCCTCAGTAGACACACATCTTTGGCCTCAGTTTTCTCCCTCCATAAAGCACCCATCTGATAGCATCGACCTCATGAAAGCTGATACTTTCCTATCACTAGGGACCCAAGTATCCCTTGTTAGAGACCTTGCCTAACTGCTTGTTTTAGATTGCCCTACCCCAAATCTGGCCACCTCTGTGTGAGTGTCCACATGGCCTTACCAACCCTCTGCCCCAGCAGTGCACAGCTGCTCCCAGTACGTACACAATAAATGCTTATTGAAGGGTGGAGGTGATAAGGGTGTCTCACCATGTCAGCACTGTGCAGCCAGGCCAGCCAGTGTCTGTCTGCTCTGCTTGGGTTATGCAGCTCAGCAGTGTCTGAGGCACTCGGAAGTAGGAGAAACCCCAGGCAAGGTGAGTTCTCTTCCCTGTGGTTTCAGGAGTTCAATAAGTATTTGTCAGCTGTTTATTGATCACCTCTCACAGCGCCTTGTGCTGAGCTTGGCCGGAGCCTGAGAAGCTCCATTATTGAATCAGGAGCACAAGACAGCCAGGGTTCCCTCTGCTGCTGGCTCCTGCTGGCAGTTGGAGGGCTTGGCCTCTTGCCAGCTGCCCTCTGTCCAGCACAGAAGACAAAAGGCAAGGTCGCTGGAGAGCCAGATATTACCACTGCCACCCAGAGTGGTGGGGACCTGCAAACTTGCTGACGCTGAGGTGGAAGTGGCCAGCTCCCTGACCCTACACAAACAGGGCAGGGCCAAGTTCCACTTCCCATTTCATCTCTCAGATGCACCCAGGGACTGTGACACCTGCTGGGGCTCCAGAGAGGAACACACCAGGAGGTGGACAGAGGTGGGGGGCCTCAGGCAGTAAAGCCTTAGTGTGGAGAGTCAGAAGCAGCTTCCTCTCTCCCTCCTGGGGGAGCAGGGACAGAGGGGCAGGCAACCCAAGGGTCTGGGGCCTGCTGCTTCCCAGGGTCAGTGGGAAGTGAAAGAGACAGGGTCCCTGGCCTTTCCGACCCCCTGTCCAGCTGTCGAGGAAAGGTTCTGCCCCACCGGGGGTCCCAGAACTGGATGTGTGTTCATGAGGATGTGAGATGGTGTGAGGATGCCCATGTTACAGCTAAGGAAACTGAGGCCAGCAATGCTGGCAGGCACGCTGGAGTGGATGGTGGAGAGGCTGGCTAGAGTCACAAAGGGCATGGGCTTCCCAATGCCCCACCTCCCTGCTGTTGTGCCAGGTCGTCCCATGGGAGACAGTTCGAGGCTTCCCTGCTCATTCCCCGGGCCCTGCTTGCTTTGCCACAGCTACCTCTCAGGCTAAGACACGAGGGGTCCCAGAGCTCACCTTGGGCCAGGGAGACACAGGCTCCCCCATCATACACACTAAGCCCAGTGACTTAGCCGGGTTCTGGGGCTGAGCCATGTCCTGTGATGCAAACCTGAGTGAGGACGGCAGGAAGGCAGAGGAGGAGTCAGAGCCTGCCTGTGGGTGTCGTGAACCTGCTGTGAGCTGGGGATGCTGCCGTGGATGGCCGGACAGGACTGCAGCCCTTGCAGGAGACAGGGTGGAGAAGACAGACGCTCACAAGGAGCAACAGCAAATCTGGCTGCAACAATCCTGGAAGGAGAAGCACAGGGCCTCAGGAGGCTTGGAAAGGCTCAGTGATGCCCTGAGATCACACAGCCAGTGTAAGCCTGCCGGGGTTTGGGCCGAGCTGCTCTAGCCCCTTCCCACTGTGCCTCAAGGGCCCTTGGGGTGGGATGCCGAATGCCTGAGATGTGTTTGGCAGTGCTCAGGCTCAGAGTTTGTCCAGATGACTCTGTGTGACATCTTGCCATGGTCCAAGCGGCTCTCAAACTTCCTGGGGGGTGAGGACCATGAAGGGTGGCGAGAAGGTGAAGAAATGAAGACAAGGTACAGAAAGCTGGAATCAGGTGAAGCTCTCTCTCCTGTTGGTGGAAAGAACTGCTCAACAATTGCAGGGCATTTATTAATACACTCAGCAGTTTGGTATGTGGTGAAACTACGCTGCCTAACAACTAGCTCATCTCTCAAGCCCCATGTTCTGGGAGCTAGAACACCTGTTTGCCTCTGGTGCTCTATGCTGTTGGGTCTGCACATGTGAATGACCTCCAGCTCAGCCACTTTCAACAGCATCTCAGGTCGCTTTTATCCAGCCACCCCCTCAATGGTAGGCTGGGTGTGGACCCTCCATCCTGAGTCTCCAGCTAGGTACCAGAGCAAGGCAGGCGCTTCCGATGGGGGTACTCCTGATACAGAGCACAGAGCTGTGCTCTAAACATGACTTTGGATCCACTGCAGTTTAGAGCAGTCCTGAGCTTGCGTGGCTCTGGGTTTGCATCTTTCAGGCCTGGCCCAGCCCAGGGCATGGTGCTGATGCAGATGCCAGCTTCTGCTACATCCTGGCCTTGGCATGGATCATGTTATGTGTCACTTGTGAGGCTGGGAGTGTGAGCATCTGTGGCTTTGCGAGGAGGAGTGGGGAGCTCAGAGTTCAGCATCTCACACAGCTGCAAGCGGAACAGCTGAGTGCTCCACCCGCATTGTTCTGGGGAGGCTCAGCCTCCCGAGCCAGGGAAATAGGCCTGGTGTCCCAGGAGCTCCTTGGCTTAGACAAGTCTCCCTGAAAAGCCCAGGGGTTGCTGGGAGCTGGTGGAGCCTTGGAGAAGCAGTGCCTGGTGGCAGAAATGAGGTCACTGGGAGCTTCCTGGCCTTCTGTGCCATGTGTCCCTGCCCTGATGTGCTGTGCTGCGTCACCACTCAACCCAAAGCACCAAAACAAGCAACGGTGGATCAAAACCTCTGAAGCTGGCGGCCAAAGTAATCCAGCCTCCTGTAAGCGGGTCACAGTCACAGAAGCAGGCACAGACAGGACCTTGCCTGCCCAGGGCCTCATCTGCTGCAAGTGGCGGTGCTGGCTTTGGAACCCAAATCTCCTAGCCTCTGTGAGCTTCTTCTGAGGTTGGCAGGTGCAGGGTAGACTCCTGGCCATGTCCCACCACCTGGACGCTGGCTCCATTCACATGTGGAGCTCCCCATCCCCCACACCCGCTCTGCATCCACCTCCTACTGTTCCTGCCACAGGCTGTGCATGTCCCTGAGTGGCACTCTGAAGGTGAGAAGTGTTTATTGTGGCAAATTGACATAATAAAGTGGGTGAGAGTTGTGGTATGTGGTTTACACCTTCATAAAGCTGTTGAAAACCAGAGAAAGAAGAGATGGGGAGATGTCCCTTCCCCTCTGGTGTCTCTTTCAAGAAGGCTCCTTGGCTTGCAAAGAACAGAGATCACTGATCTAGGCATCTGGGATGAGGCAGCTGCTGGGTATGGGACCATCAGTCGTATCGGACACAGCGTCACCACCACATTGATGAGGGCATATGGGTCCAAGTCATCCCTAGTCCCCCCCCACCGTGATGTTTCTGTCCCCAGTGTGGACAGCGAGGGAACTCAGCCTGCCCCCTGGCCTTGGCTCCTCCTGCCCACAGAGCCAGCCTTCCCCGTTCCCACCGTGCAGGAACCTGATGCAGCGCTGCCCACAAGGCACCTGCTTACCCGGCTCCATGCTGGGCTGGGTCCTGGAGGAGAAGCAGGGTCTGACCCGCAGGCTGGGTACATGTATGGGCTTCCAGGGGCACAGACGCCTGTTGTCCTCTGGCTTCTTCGATCCTGTGATACCTGTTGTCCCCTCCTTCAGGCCCGTGATACCTGTTGTCACTGGCTTCTGCAGCTCCATGACACCTGTTTTTGTAGCTCCATGGCCTATGCCCCCTGCAGCCTGGTAGCTGGCCCCTGTGCCCTCAGTTCTGCCAGTCATAGTTGGTGTTCAGGATGGAGCCTGTGTGCTTCAACCAGCATCCACTTCCCCAGAAGTCCTTTTTGTTGGATGGCATGTAACAGTAGCAGTCATCATATTTTTCTTATCACATCTGGAAAAGACCCTCACAAAAGAGGACTTCCAGAATTGCTTCAAAACAAGGGGATAAGTGTGTTCAATTTAAGGGGAGCATTTTGAGAAGGATTCATGCTTTGTATCCTTTTCTATAATAAAGTGACATTGTGTCCTTTACTATAATAAACATTCACAGTATATTTTAATTACCCCTTGTCCACAGGCCAGGAGGGAGGTGTGGTGACCATGTGACTCCATAGAGACTGGTGGCAGTGTGGCGGGGATGTGGGGGAACAGTGCCCAGGTACTGTCACAGGTAGGACTGAGCATCCTGGGACTCTCTGCTCCTTAGAGGCCCACAGGGACCATGCGGTACTGACCTGTGACAGGAGGACTGTCTTTTGTCTCCCTGTGGATACTGGGGGCTGCAGGGTGGGTGAGAGCTGTTGGTAGGAGCACAGAGGTGTGGGTGCCCAGGGCACAGGGACAGCTCAGTGTGGGGGTGCTCCTTGTGGGCTTGGGGAACCCCTGGCTCTGCTCCATGCAAAAGCCCTGGACTGGGTCTTTCTGGCAGGAAATGGAGGAGTTGACCTTTCTCTCGGTTAGCAGAGTCTTAGAGAGGTGAGGGACTCACCCAAGGCTCCACAGTGAGTGTGGCGGCTCCGCTCCAACAGCTGAGCCCTTGCTGAGAGGCAGGTGGCACAGGGATAAAGACCTGAGCTTGCCTGGTGCAGTGGCCCAGCTGCTTAGCTGGCTGAGGCAGAAGGGTTTCAACTTTCAGACCTGGACAACTTAGTAAGACCTTAAGACTAAAAGGAAACAGAGAAAGACTAAGGAGGTAGCTCAGTAGGACAGTGCGTGCCAGGTCCTGCATTCCATCCCAGGACCTGGGCCTGGGACCTACAAGAAGGAGTGTTTGAACCTTGCTCTATGCTGCCTGGCCATGACTACACATGTCCCTTTCCTTCTCTGTGGCTCAGTCTCAGCGTAAAATGGGAGGAGGATAGGACCCTGTCTGGCTTGGTGCTGGAAGCGAAGTCATGGTGGCACCTGTGGGTGAGTGTGTTCTCCCTCACCCTGGCTCTGCATCTGTCTCCTGTGTGGCATCCCTGCCAGCTCTCCAGAGAGGAGGCCTCGATGCCAGATGCTGTCATGGAAACCGGAGCTGGGGGAAGCAGGAGAGGCTGAGAGGAGGCCTGGGGGTGGGGAGGGGATGTACTTCTGGCTCCCCCTCTGGCCACCTCCACAGCTCAGAGGAATAAAGTGGGGGAGACAGCTTGGGGAGACAGAGGCCTGCAGGGCTAGGGCAGTACCCATAGCCCCAGGTCACAGCTGTGACCCCTCTGGCTGCTCCACTATGCCCAAGGCCCAGTGTGGGCTCACGTCTTGCTCTCTGGTTGGGGTTGCCTGGTCCCCCTCATCTGAGATCCTCTGGCAGCTCCACCCTAAAGAAGGGTCTTATCCCTTCCTCTGCACCCCAGGGCTCCAGGACTCCTCCTCACAACTCCTGCTACCGGCCATGCCATGTGTGACCTTTGTCAGCAGCCCCTGCCCCACTTCCAGTGCCCAACACAGGCTCTGCAGCCTGCAGAACTCAGCAGCAGGACGTCTGGCTTGGGGTCGAACCCAGCTGAGAAGCTGTGGGGCGGAGCCCCTCTGGTCTCAGTGGCCCCCTCTGTGGACCACCTCTACCCCCAGGGCCCTGAGTTTGCTCACTAAGCACTTACAAGCCATATTCTCATCACTGCTGCTTTGCATGTGCTCAAAAACTCAGGAAAAAGAGGGAAACAGGAAAAAACCGCAAGCCGTGCTTTGTTTATGAAATGAAACCATTTCCCTGCGAGATGAAGGAATCCTGCAAGCAGCTCTTCTGTTGCCAGCTGTGCCTGCGGGTTGCTTGTGAATGCCAACGTGCACTCACCAGGGGCCAAATCCACGCTGCACGCCACGGGGGAGGTGTGACCTGGTTTCCCTTGTCCTTGTCCTCTGGCCTCAGCCACCCTCCTGGGGATGCAGTCCCGTCCCATCCCGTGGTTGTGATTTGTCCCACCTTCTCTTGGGCTTTGGGCTCTTGGGCCCCTGCCCTGGAGAGGCGGCTGTCAGACCCTCAGCCCTTCTGGAACGACAGTGCTGACTGATATGGAAGTGGTTTTCATGCTTTCTCAGTGCCATGAAGCCTCGCTGTGCTCACCTGTGACTGGAGACACAGTCTGTGAGGGCCCTGGCGATCATCCTTAGAGAACATCCTTGTAACTCACGGGCAGCCTCCGGATCATCCTGTCTGACCTTCCCTGGCTGCTCCTTTCAAGGCACCACCAGTGGGGTGCGGGGAACCACTTCCTGCACACGCCTTGAGAAATGGTGGGACCCACTGGGCCAGCCGTGTGGCCCAAGTGGTCCCTTTCCTCTGCAGACCTGCTCAGGGCATCTGGTGGGTGACAGGCTTTGGTGAAGGACTTTAACGTTTGTCCTGGTAGCCCTTCTCGCTGTCACAGGCGGGGACTAATGTGCAGAGAGGGGTGCCCCTCAGTGAGCACTCACATCTGGGATGACAGACTCTGGATAGAACTGGGATCCCAACCCATCTCTCTCTCTTGTCTCTCTCTCTCCCCCATTTGTGCACTGGGGATAGAACCCAGGGCCTTCACACTGAAGTCAGCTGGGCTTGAACCTGTGATCCTCCTGCCTCAGCCTCCCACAGTGCTGGGATTATAGGTGTACACCCCTATACTCACCTTTTGCTGTCATTTTGTGCTTCCTGAGACATCCCAGGAAAGCACTCCTCCCTTTTTTTCCCCCTGATACTTACTGTTATCTGTGAAAAGTTCGCTAATAATCCCTGGGGACAGATGTGGCAGATGCCTGGGGTGCTCCCAGCCCCTCATCTCCCACACACTCCTTGCCTCTTGGGCACCATTGCTTAGATGGTTAGAAAGTTGTGATTTGATGCGTGCCCAGCTGGTCCATCCTGTTTGAAGCCTGGGTGGAGTTGCTTGTTGTTCCTGCCAGGGAATGGTGGAACTCTGGGAGAGAGACAGTGTTGATGGCGACTTTCGGCTTCTCAGGGTGCCGGACAAGGCAAGTGACTGGGCCCTGTCCTCTGTGTTTGGCTGTCTTCTTGGGGACGTGCCATGAGGTCCTGTGTGCATGGGGTGTGACTATTTCCTGCTGAACTGTAGCCTAAGGAAGGGACATCATTTTCCTCAAGACCAGTGAGGGCAGCTAGGCCACCAAGACTGCACTGGTCACGGGATTGAGTCCTTGCTGTCATGGCCAAGACTAGCTGGGAAATCTGAGGCCCAGGAGTTGAGTTCCATGGGGCCAGCACCTCCTCTGGAGGAAGCAGGAGTCCAGCTCAGAGCCGGCCGGGCCACTCACTGTTGCTGGTGATGAATGGAAGGAACCAACCAAACTTTGTGCCTGGTGCACCCCTGCCAGAAGCGTTGGGACGGAGCCTGTGAGGTGCTCTAGTGAGAAGACCATCCCAGCAGGTGTGCACATGGGTCAGCAAGGCCAGGACCTGGGTCTAGCGCCTCCAGTCCCCACCTCATTCGGAGCTGGACCAGCATGGGTGAAAGTGCAGGTGCCCAGTAGACAGAGCAGGTGGAGGAGAGGCCAGGAACAGAGCCAAGGCCTGGGCTGGAAAGTAAGAGCAGTCAGGGTAAAGGTCACATCACAGGAAAGGAGGCCTGTGACAGAGAACCACTCAGAGACTAATAAATGGGTTTACAACTCCCTTTTCACCACAAGCAACTCCAGACAGGGCAAAAATTTAAATGAAGCTGGGTGTGACAGCTTACGTACCTGTAATTCCAGCAATCAGCAGGCTGAGTAGGATCTCTGCAAGTTTGAGGCCAACCTGGGCAATGTAGTGAGTTCAAGACCAGATTGAACTTGTACATGGCAAGATCCTGTCTCCAAAAATAAACAAAAAACAACAACAGAAAACCCCAAAATTTATTTTTTTTCACTGAGAACAATATTGAATTTTAAAAACAAGACAGAAGGAAATCTCCCATAGTTTTTATATTGCATATTGTTATTCTCTAAACAGATGCTTAGACTGCCAGCCCCAGGCCTGCAAAGTCAATCAGTCAATACAAGCATTAAGCTGTTTTTGTACCTTAGTTGCTATCAACCCATCCTGGGTTCCTCCACCTCAGCTGGTTGCCTCCAAGTGGGTGAGGGGTGGGGATGGGGTTCTTGTCTCCCAGCCTGCGTGCCAGCTGGCTCACGGGAAAGGCAGGCAGACTTCCTGGTTCTTTTCCTGGGCTGCAGCCGCCACTCCCAAAATTTAAATAAAAAGAAAATCATACAATTGTTAGGTTATAGGATATTCTCAAAATAATCTCAAAGAGAAGAAAACTTTTCTAATGCCCAACACCAAAAACTTCTGATAAATTCTAATATGAAAAATTGAAATTTCTTTATCATATACTATAAGCAAATTCAATAGACAAATGAATCATCTGGAGAAAATAGTCACAGACCTGTATCACAGAAATGAGCTTTTTTTTTTTTTGTAGAAGGTTTTTATTGTTGGTTTGTTTCTTGCTTTTGAACCTAGGGCCTTGCTTATGTTAGGCAAGCATTTTATTGCTGAGCTATGCCCCAGCCCTCTGAATATATATATATATATATATATATATATATATATATACTTTTTTTTTTAAATTTTGAGACAGAGTATTGCTGAATTTCCCAGGCTGGCCTCAAACTTTGAATCCCCTATCTCTCCCTCCTGAATAGCTGGGATTATAGATGTGCACCATCACACTCAGCTAATTTTCTGAATATATAACAAATTCATACTACGCAGTAAGAACTTAAACTAAAAAAGGAAATAAAAATGACATTTAAATTTTTTGAAATTACCAATTGTGGCAGCGCATGCCTGTAATCCTAATACTCCAGAGGCTGAAGCAGGAGGATCACTGTGAATTTGAGGCCAGCCTGGGCTACAGAGTGAATTC
This sequence comes from Dolichotis patagonum, assembly GCA_004027295.1. Lineage (NCBI taxonomy): Eukaryota > Metazoa > Chordata > Mammalia > Rodentia > Caviidae > Dolichotis > Dolichotis patagonum. The sequence goes on along the minus strand of PVJX010031888.1, from coordinate 4,485 downwards.
AAGGCCAGCCTGAACTACATAGTGAGATGCTGTCTTAAAAAACAAGCAAAAAATTCATGAAGTGATGCCCAGCCTCCCTCATTGTAAGCAGTTAAACTTTGATGAGATAGGATGTTAGCTTATCAGAGTTAGACAACCCATTCTGATACCAAGGTTGTGCAAAAGTAGACACTGATGTAAATATCGATGCTGTAAAATGCCACTCTCTTGATAAAGGGATATTCCAGGTTCACATGCATGAACCTCTGACCCACAGGAGTCTATTGTACAGTGCATGTGTGGGCGGGAAGCAGTGGCTGTGTGAGGAGGCTGCTGGGGACAGCCAGGCATGTCCACCTGTGAGGCACCCATCAGAGGAACGCCTTAGCCTCCTTCCTGAGACCTTTGTAAAAAAGGAAGGAAGGAAGACGGAGGGGAGGGGGAGAGCCAGAAAGGAGAAGAGAGGGAGGGAGGGAGGAACAGAAACATCTGGCATATGGGAGGGGCTTCACAGACGTTCCCTTCACTGGACCTCGTTCCCCTCCCTCCAGGCCAGGTGCAGAACTCAGTTCTATGTCCCTGTACAGCTGCTGTGGGGGTCTTAAGCAACAGTGGAGACAACAGATAGGGGGGTGCACACCTCTCATCCCAGGACTGGTGAGGCTGAGGCTGCTTTAAATTCAAAGCCAGCCTGAGTGACAGTAAGTTCCAACCCAATCTCAACTACATAGAGAGATCCTGTCTCAAACAAACAAACACACAAACACACAAACAAACATGTTCATACCTTTCAACCCTGGAATTTCTGGAGTAACTGGAGAGCTGGACTATAGCTCAGTGGTGAGCGCTTGCCTAGTTTACACAAGGCCCAAGTTCCATCCCCAGCGGTAGAGAGGCGGGGGGAGAGTGGAGAGGATTAGGTCCACATGCAGAGGTTTATGGGTAAGGGTGCATGCTGCAGTTCTATGCCTACATCACATAACACCTAGGAACATCCCTGAATACTCAGCAGTAAGCCAGGGCCTACGTGGGTCTTGGTAAGTGCATACAATGGAGATTTGCTGGAGCTCCTACGGTCGTGATTTTTGCAGAACACGTAATAATTTAGGGATGGCTCACTAGGTGTGTTAGGTAGAAAGTAGAGGCTGCAACACTGAATCAGCCAAATTGGCCTTTTCTAATTTTAGAAGAGATTTCTGTGAAGTGCTGTCATTCATGTGGATGACGCATACACATGCTATTTCTATAGTGAATATGTAAAGGTTAGGAGAACCTCATTATGTTAACTTTGAACCACATGATTAAGAATAATTAAGAATACTTTATGTACTTGCTTATACTTTTTTTCTAACTTGTGTAGTAATGCTTTTTTTTTCTTTTGAGACAGGGTCTTGCTATGTAATCTAGGCTGGCTTTGAATTCACAGTGATCTTTCTGCCTCAGCTTCCCCAGTGTCGGGATTATAGGCTGTGCCATCACACCTTGCTAGTAATACTTTTTTATTAGATAAAACAAAAACCTGATAATGTGGAAAATGACAACCAGACTATCAGATCACGTGGGACTGAACAGTCTTCTAAGCTGATAAAGTCTCACCTTGGCCTCTTACTAGCAGTTGCTTTTGCCACTTGATGGATTAATTTGGTTTCTAACTCTGCTCAGATTTCACAGGAAATATTGTATTTCCTATGTCTCTTGAAGGAAACCAAGAGGTTTCCTGCACTGGGCCCACATCCCTGTAGCACACAGGGCAAGGAACTAAGCAGCAGTCACCCCAACCCTTCCCCGTGTCCCTATTTTGGGGTGCCACCCATCCTGCATGTTTGGGCAGAAATGGAGCCAGCTGAGCATCTGTCCAGCGAAACTCCAAACTCTAAAACTTCTTGAGCCCCTACATGAAGTCACAAGTACCAGACCTCAGGTAGTAGATTGCAGTCAAAACACAGGCAGCCTGGACACACTGTGTATAAAACTGCTTAGAGCTGCACAAGGTGGTGCACACCTGTAATCCCAGCGCTCTGGGAGGCTGAGGCAAGAGGATTGAAAGTTCCAGCCCAGCCGGAGCAACTTAGTGATTTAATGACTTAGTGACTCTCAAAATATAAAAAATCAAGAAAGAGCTAGGGATGTAGCTTAGTGTGAAGGTCCTGAGTTTAGTCGCCAGTGTTAAACACACACACACACACACACACACACACGACTTGCACATTCAGGGCCTGGGCTGCAGCTCAGTGCTGAGCACTTGTCTAGCATACATGAGGCCTTGGGCCCCAACCCCAGTGTTGCAGAAATACAAAACAAAACTGAGCTTCAAGTCATGAGAACATGGTGTATAACAAACATAAACGACTGTCGGTTGAGCTGTGGGCCCCAGCCTTGAGCTAGCTCAGTGGTATCTGCAGATAGTGCAATGTCCACTAAAGCCTGAAATTAGAATCACACCTGCTTCTGAGTGTTTGGAATAGGGATACTTAAACTGTCCTGTGACTTGGCTCAGCCACACTTCCTGTTCCTGAGTCAGGCTGCGGCTTGTTCCTCTGCCCTCTTCCCAGCCTTGGCTCTTCCCTTCCCTCAGGGACACCCTCAGTGTTTGTTGAGTGACTGGCAGTGAGTGCCACCCATGACAGGAGCTCAGCTGGGAGAAGGTGACACAGGTGCTCCCTGCTGTGGTAGGCTCCCTCCCGGGCCCTTGCTCCACCCCTCGGGGATTGGAATCTTGGCTCTCAGGAGTTGTCCAGGCCACATGTGTGGGCCATGGTGACTCATGGCTCTGTGATGGGCATGCAGAACATGTCTGCCCTTGGCCGGTGGCTCTGCCTCGGTCTCCATGGCCACGAGCTCTGCCCACCCACTGTGACTCAGGATGGGGAGGCTGCAGAGGAGCCAACAGCATCCCCAGGGTTCCAGCATCTTGTCCTTGCCGGCCCCCCCATCTTGTCTTTGCCGATCCTTCCAAGTGTGACCTTGCATCTGGCCATGCCCTGGGGTTTCCTAGGGTGACTCAGGGCCCTGTGCCACCTTTGTCCAGACAAACGTTGTCCACAAAGCTTCTGAAATATTTATTTTGAGTCTGCACTGCAGGATGACAGACAGACAGCTGCTTAAAGATTTAAAAAAAAGAAAAAGAAAACTCTTCTGGCTATGCGATCATGACATCATCAGGGGAGCTGTCCTTGGGCCTTCATGTCTTCATCCCTCTGGCATCTGGCCCGTCACTAAAGGACTCCAAGGTGCCAGGCGTGGCGCAGACACTGGTGGAAACTCGAGGTCAAGAAGAGGTGGCCCTCTACAGCGTTGCTGCACAGTGCCCCTCTGTGACCTGGGTCTGGCAGCTAGTGAGGCAGGGACCCCAGCTCAGACCACAGCTCCAGAGCAGCCAGATGGTGAATGAGGCCTTCTTGCCTGCTCCACCCTGAGGCATGGACCTGGTGCTTCCCCCGCCTGGCACCCGGGTGGCTCTGTAAGCTGGAGCCCACGTCCCCCGCAAGGCCGAGTAGCACAAGTGAAAAATGACCCTTTGCACACAAGCGTGCTGGCACACACCTGTAATTGCAGCTCTTGGGAAGCTGAGGAAGTTAGGATCACCATCAGTTCAAGGCAACCTGGACCACAGAGTGAGTTCAAGACCAGCCTGAACTATACAGCGAGACTGTCAAACAAAATGATAAAACAAAAATTTTCTGATTCACTTGGCAAAAGGAAGCTAGTAAAAGATAGGAAAATTTTAATATTATACTAGTAATTATTCTGCATTATGTGTTTAGGTTCTGTTTTTTTCAAAGTAGGTATCTTAGTCTCTCCTGGCTTCTATAACAAAATGCCACAAACTTAGCAGTGTGTTCATTGGACAGATCGACACTGGGCAGTGTTGAAGGTGGGGATGTGTGAGGTTTGAGGGCTGGGGACATGTTAAGGGCACATTGTTGGTGATCCTCCTGCCTTAGCCTTCCAAGTGGTGGGATTATAGGTGTGCCCCACCACACCTGGTGAGATAGATCTTTCTCAATAGGGAAGAGGACCAATAGAGGGAGGGAGAGAGGAAAGGGAGGGCAGCAGGAAGTGGGATGTGTGATGTACACATGCCAGCTCCACACAAGGAATGTAAACATTGTCTACTGCAAACGTGGACTGATAAAACCCATAATGGTTATGGATAAAATCCATAACCATAATGCCTGTCAAGTACACAACCAGAATGGCAGTGTCTGTGGAAACTGCAAAAATGGAGGTGATCTTTGATATAATGGGGGTTACAAAAGACAGAGATCAGGTCCTGAGCCATTGCCCAAATGAAAAAGAGCCAAACACTATCACAAGTGGTTCTGGCACACCCGCTGGTAGCTGCTGTCCTCTGGAAAAGGTTCAGATTCCGCTCATTTCTTATGAGTCAAACCCAGACCCCCCACACTGGTCCCCAAGGATGGCTCTACACGGGCCGGGCAGGCAGTGCTGGCGGTGCGCCGAGGCCGTGGTGCCGTCCTGCAGGGCCATATTTAGGCATGTCTC
>PVJX010031887.1:0-20857 GCA_004027295.1 Dolichotis patagonum | reverse complement strand
ATAGCTTTCCCTATTTGCATATTTATTTCATTTGATATCATTTCAGACATTTCAGGTGTATGGCTTCTTTTTTCTTCTATGTACACAGCTTCTAAGCTTTCTTGGGGAGGGCTAGGGTTTTGAGCCTGCCTTTTGGTCTTTCCTTTTGTCATTTTTCTGTATTTCCTTACTTTGAGTGGTGTTCCAAAGCTTTCTCTGCATGTGTGGCGAATTACCTGTTATACCCTCAGTTCCTGGAGGGGCAGTGGCTCCCCCACAGGCTCTTGGCTTCCTCACAGGGTCCTAAATCCCCTCTGTGGGCTTCTGGCTCCCTAAGTTGTAAGGCGAATGCTGGGTGTGTCCACCCTGGAGCCTGTGGAATCTCAGGCAGGCCAGGCCACCATGCTTTGTCCCAGGCAGGTCTCCAGGAGGTTCCCTGTGAGTGAAGGGCCTACGGGTCCCAAAGAGGCAGGCCAGAATGTTGGTTTCTGAAATGTTCCCAGTCCCAAACAGACCTAGCCAAGTTGCCAGTCTCCACAATATTCCTAATCCAAACAGCCCGGGCCACTCTGCGGGTCCAAGAGATTCGGGTCCCAAAGAGACAGGCCACGATGCTGCTTTCTGGGAGACTTCCTGGGGTGAAGGGCGGGGCTATGGGCCCAAACAGACCTGGCCCAGATGCTGGTCTCCAGGCAGTTTCCTGTGGATGAAGGGCAGGCCTACCAGTCCCAAAGAGTCGTGCCGAGATGCAGGTCTGCGCAGACTTTCGATCCAAACAGCCCAGGCCACTCTGCGGGTCCGAGAGGCTCGGGTCCCAAAGAGACAGGCCGAGATGCTGCTTTCTGGGAGGCTTCCTGGGGGTGAATCGCGGGGCTATGGGGCCAAACAGCCACATATTATGTATTTCAGGGTATTTCAATAGTTTTAATGGCTCCAATTATGTCTGAAAATCAGATTTTGCTTTATTTCCCAGCCAAGAGGGAAGAATCTTCTTGGAATGCTTTGTAGAACAAACATCTCAGCACGTTGTTCAATTAAAGTTCATTGAAGTGTTTAAATTTAATCTATCCTTTAATATTCTTACAAAAGTTGTAAAGTAAATGCCAATGTTCTCATTTTATAGGTGAGTACAGTATTAGCAAATCATTCTACATACTTACTTACAGTCCTAGAATTCTGCTTCTATTCTCTTTCCCTCACACATCATATGAGTTCAGATATCAGAGTACTTAGTTGGTTGCTGACTGGGTGAATTCAGTGAAGAATACAGAAAGGGATAATATAATTCAGTGACTCACTACCAGGTTGAACTGAAGATTTAGGAATGACACCAGATCAGAGCCTGTGTAAACACCGCTCTGAGAGCAGACTGTGGTCTGCTGTATGAGCACTCTTCTGTCTCTCGTGCCACTACCTTTTTATCCACTGTTGGAAAAATAAGTATTGGTAAAATACACACACACACACACACACACACACACACACACACACACTTCTACATAAGGAAATACACATATGGATGTAGTTCCTTTCCTTAAGGGTTGTAGTCCTCATTACTGTTTCATAATAATGTGAACTATAATTTTAACACCTTCCATTTTGCACTGTGAGATTTCAACGTGAAGAGTATCACTGAAGTAACTGTTTTTGTTGAAGGGATTCATAAAGAATCTTTAACTGTGTCTCATTCTCTTCTTCCTTTACTGCAATTTACCCCTTTGCCATCATGACAATTTAGCACTCATTACATTTCTCACTGGGAATTCTAACCTGCACAACCAAATACACTTTCATGTGCATGTTTTTTTTCTTTCAGCAGATGCCTGATACTTCTCTGTTACTATGAAATATGTTACCAAAGTTATATCAAAGAAGAAAATATAAAGAAAAGAAGGTCATTTCATACCTTCAATGTATGAAAGAGCTGACTTTGTGACATTAGAATATGTTCTGTATGCAGCCATAGTAAGACCAATTCTCTGTTTAGTAGATGTGTCATACAGAGTCTATGCACCATAATCTTTATGGCCTGTGATAGTGGAATTCTGCAGCTATTTTACACAGAATGAATGCTTTCAGGATATTCTTCCATGCAGTCAATATAACTGGACACATCTACTCTGATTTCTCTCCTCTCTCTGTACCTTTCTGTTCTGACACACAAGCTCCTTTGTATTCCAGCATGGATGCTCTGTTGAGACATCCTACACACTAACAACCCTGTCATCGTGTGCCTCCTCCTGTAGCTTTTGTGATGATTCAGTCCAGCAAAGGAAAGTGAAGTGTATTCTACACATGGTTCTCACTGAACTGGAGTGTTCCCTCAGCATTATACCATTCTTTTCATGTATGTTAGAGAAAATTCCAGCAGAACCATATAAACTCAGAACATCTCCTATCCTAAAGTATCTCTGTGCTATACATTGGGGTTTTGACTCCCTGGTGGATGGGTCATTCACTGTGATGTCATGTGTTTCTTGCCTTCAAATATTAGAGCTCTCTATTATGGTTACAACTCCAAACAATACAAAAAAAGAACCTAATAAATTGTTTATCTATATTTGTAATTATAATGCAATATTGGAGAGATCATTCAACACAATTTTAAAACAGTGTGATTTTATGGATTAAAATGTGCAACACTAGATCATTTAGAGTAATTGCTAATACTTGAATACAAAAGACATAGACTTGAAAAGATAGATACAATCATATATTTCCTTAGCTAAACCACAGGTTATCAATCCATAGTATACATGACAACATGTACATGAAAATATTTCCAAAGATAAAATCTACCTTTAACCTTTAATAGCAAACTACAAATTATAAAAGTAAATTCATATCAAACATCTTTATATATCCAGGAATTACTCCCACTTAGATATTGACCTCAAACTGATGGTGTATAGTTGGCTATGATTCATCATATATAGTGGAAAAAACTGTAAGGGATCAGGATCATTATTTGTTGAAAGAGGAAAGGACTTCTAAGTCTACCAATTCTGTACAACATGGTTTTGCATTAAAAATGATGGTTAATATGAGTGTATTATGCTTTGCATCTAAAATGTGCCTAAGATATCTCCTGTGTTCAGAGATGGGACTTTTGCAACATGCTTTAATCATAGAGGCACTGTTTCATAGCTGAATGTACTTTGGGATTCAAGTCCTTACTCAAAGGAGTAAGTCATGGTTGGTGTGATCTGAAATGCTGTGTTCCTGTCCCTACTCTCTCCCCTCTCTACTCTTTTTCTCTTTTTTCTTGGTACTGTGGGCTGAGCAGCTTTCTTAAACCACGCTCTTCTATCATGTAATTTCTGCTTTGAAGCCAAACCACTATGAATTTGACCATTTGAAATTGTGAGCTATAATAAGTTGTGGGTATTGGATATTTGTTTCTGGAAATATCAAAATAACAAAGGTTATAAAGGTAAATATATTCTTACATAAAATTCATTAGGAAAATGAATATATTTAAAGTTAGGAAAACATATGGGTATTTTTTGTATCTATCATAATTCTTACAGTTTATAGAACTGTCTTAGTATAGTGTATGTTTTAAAAATTATGTGATGTCTGAAAGATACTGCTGTGGTCCCACTAATCCTGAAACTCTATATAACTGAAGCTATAGCAAACTAATTTAAGTAAATTTTAAAATTATATGCATGTAAAAGACAAATTGCCAGCAGCTAACTCAGAGTGGTAGTGCACTACTGTTATCCCAGCATGCTAGACAGTGGGGATATGAGGAGCACAAGCTCTCCCCTCACCTGGGTACCATGGAAATTTACAGACCTCATCTCAAAATAAAAAATTAAAAGAAGGTCCAAGGTATGGCCTGGTTTCAAGACCCGGAGTTAAATCCCCAGGCAAAATTAAGTATTTTTATTCAAAACACAAGGAAAGTGCTAATAATTTATAAGCACAGTTAATGTAATTTATTAAATTGAACTCCACATACCACAACATTTACTATTTTACCTCCTTCAATGCAACTACCAGATTCACTATGCTGTGCAAGAAACAAATTTCTCTACTTCTAAAACATTTCCATCAGCACAAAACCAAACCAAGCAATTGCACCTCTTTTTTGCTTCCTTCAGACCCTATGGTCCATCTTTGTGTATTTTATTTTAAAATTTTGGGCATTTCACATAAGATATTCATATTAAAGATGACCCTTGTCTCCTGGATGTTTTGAATTAAAATTTTTTGAAATACCTGATATAGCATCTTTTAAAAATTTTACTTTGTTTTGCTTAACAATAAATTTATATCTTTAGTTGAAAATATGTGATACAGTAGAGTAAGTCCCTGACTGACAAACAAGTTCCCCTTAAGGGAGATCATTATTTTTAATTTTAATTTTAATGTTTTTAATTTTTTATTATTTTGAAGTTAGGAAAATACAATAGAACAAGACAGAACAGAGCCCATTGAGACAATGCATTGAAATTTGTACAGAACATCAGAGCAGATTACTGGGATAATAGCAATAGGTACCATAGTATATCTCATTGTCTTCACAGTAGTTGTCTTTTCAATCAAGTATAGCAAAATCAAACCAAATACAGAACATTATAGAACTTATCAAAACAGAATAATGAATAGAGCAATATAATTAATTAGAACAAAGCAAAACAGTGATAAAAATATTTGCCTTCAAAGAGATGGTAGAAGGAAATCCCCCATATTTGCTATTTTGGATATGGTCAACTTCCCAAGGTATGCTCATACCTCTGGCCCCCATTTGCTAATGGGTGGGGGGGTGGGATGTTTGATTCTCACTTGCACACCTGTAGGCTCAGGGCTGCATAACAGGAAGGTGAGTGGGTTGCTTTATTTCCCAGGGCCCTAAGTTCCAACATGGTGCGGATCTCAGGAGATGCTGGCTGGTTCATTCCCTGAGGAACCCACTGCTTGCTTGAGCCGTGGCTGCTTATCAGGGAGATGACTGGGTTGCTTTCTTTCCCAGCACCCTAAGTTCCAACATGGTGCAGATCTCGGGAGATGGTAACTGGTTCTCTCCCTGAGGTGCATACCACTAGAGGTTGTTCTTAAGTATGATTTGTTTGTAAGTCCTACAAATTTGAGTTGTATATATTTTGACACAAATATACAGTGTAAAGTATAAAATACCAAATCTTTCTCTCTCTCTCTCTCTCTCTCTCTCTCTCTCTCTCTCTCTCTCTCTCTCACACACACACACACACACACACACACACACACACACATGCACACACTGTAAATAACCTATCTTTACTTTTACAATTACCTTAAAATGCTAAGGTGAACACATGGGCTATTTCTTCAATTATTCACATTTTTGAATGTTTGTAATGCAACATTCTTTTGTATCCATGAAAATTTTCAGCTTGATTGTAAGTGAAGGAATTGCTGTGTTACAGACACAGTGCTTCACAGCACATCCTTGGAGCTCATTCCTTTTTCATAACTCTGTCCCCATGACTGTTCCTGTACAACTCTTCGTTTCTCCCAACTCCTGCCCTTTGCAGTGAGCACCCTTCTGCCTGACTCTCTACCTTTGGATGTGATAGATATTTCATGTAATTGGAGTCATCTGTAGTATGTGGCTTTCTATGCCTAGGTAGTTTTGTTTAGTCTAATGTCCTATGGATTCATCTATTTTTTCACATATTGAGGATTTCATATTTAAAACTAATTGATATTATGTTGCATATGTAATTCACATTTTATTTTGCCATTATTCTATCAATTGATTTTTAGGTTTATTCACATCTTGGTTATTTTGAATTTTGTTACAATAAACATGAAGTTTTTAGTATATTTTTAAGACTGTAATAGGAATTTTTCAGGTGAAACACAGCAATTTGATCATGGGTCATTTAATCAATTAATATATGGACTCACATTGTATCCATGGTGTCCCTGACAATTAGTAGACAAACTCCAGGTATTTCCCTAAATTCTCAGTTGCTTGACCTTCCTCCAGGGATACTCCTAAAAGGTTAAAAAAATCATAAATTGTCTTTTAAAACCATTTTTTAAAAACACATGGGAAAACCAGCAGATAACTTTAACTACAGGTGACAGAGAGCAGGTTCTAGAAATTGCCACGTATTACCAAAAGCTACATAAGTGGTCAGAGTTCAATAAGGTTTTGCTTTGAATATTTGCAAGTCAGGTTGTGTGTGTGTTTTCTCCAACCCCGTAACTTCCTGAGACTCTGTAGGAAATCTACTATTGGTTCTTATTGATTTTAAATATTTTCAAATACTTTTGGAGTGTATCTACATTTTGTGTGCTTACAAAATATTTAATTTTCAGCATTATGAGTATGTATATAGAGTCATATATATTTTTACACTGTCCTGCATAACAAAAGTGATCTCAGCCACAGTATAAATAAAGGGCCACACAGTTTTCCTCAAAGGAAGAATTTGAAACTTTGAGGATTCAGTATCTCATTCTAACATTCTTCCAACACCTATTCACTCTAAGTGTTTCCTGGGAAATCTAATAGAAATATATTTAAATCAGTTATTAGATAAACACATAGATAAACATGATCAATTTTGAATCTTGGAAGGAGTTTCCCCTTCATGAGAAGAAGTGAAAAGCATTAGTGAAGGTTTAGGAGATAAGACCTCAAGACTGTTGTAAAGGTAACAAAGTTCCCATTTTGGAAAAGGATCTGAATATATTTAATGTTTAAAAAAATAAAATTTGGGGCTGGGGATTTAATTCAGTGGGATAAGCACCTGCCTTGTAAGCATGCAGTCGTGAGTTCAATCCCCAGTACATCATCATCATCATCATAATAATAATAATAATAAATTAATAAATAAAATTTGAATATTAAGTAAAGGTAATTATCTACGAAAAAGTCACTTGCCTGTTCCATTGAACTACAAGGGTTTTGAGAGGAAAAGTTTTTTGTCTTTCCTTACAGAAAAGTAAGCAATTAACTTCTACTTTTTCCTCTTTTTTACTTTTCTTGATTACAAATTAAGTCAAACAAAAACAATAAGATTTGTCTTTTACTGGTTTAGTTAAAAGCATTCTTGTAAGGTGTCACTTGTAAATATTTCTGTAAACCTAAATCATGAGTAGAGAGGGCCTGGGCTAGGTCAGACACCACTCAGCACCAACTCTGTACGCAGTACTCTGTGTGAGGTAACAGTGGCTGCACCTGTTCAGATTTGTGTTTAATTTTGTGTAATGTGATTTCTTTCACTTGACTTACAGAATGTTGTTACTACAATCTTAAATACCAAGTGTGTCACTTCTATTTCTTTTGTTAGTTAAGGGATTATTGGCACAATTTTTACAACAATAAGAATATTATCTTACATGCCATGTATTTGTTTGTATGTTGTGTTTTGCAATCTCTAGGATTTAGAGACTTCTGGATACATTTTATTTCACTGCTCATGTATTTCTATGTATTATGTACTATCACATTTTTTATGAATCTGATGTACAGAAAGATTTCAGATCACTTCCAGGATCCACATGGATCTCAGAATCAGTGTATTTATTGTCTGTATAATATTGTGTGCCATAATAAAAGTTTCATGAAATGTATACATTTATCAAACTTACACAATTATATATATTTACTTTTCATGATTATATATAAAATCATATATAAATATGTTTATATTTATTTATATATGAGTATAATGAAATTCAGGGAAGCTTAGCATTTAAGCAAATTTATATGCAAGCACCTTACCTTATAGATTTATTAAAATACCTGTGAAAAAGAATATAATCAATCCAAAACAGCAATATAGTCTTCATCCAATTTTAAAAATGGTACAGGGGCAGGTATGATGGATCAGGATTGAGATGGTTAGCATATATTTATTCTGTTTCATCAGTCTTTCATCTGCTTAATATTTTATACCAAAGAAGGGAAGCCAGTTTGCAGAAGAATGTGCATGTGCATATAGAAAGAACAGCTTTTTAAGGTAAGGCACGCTAACCACTTAAAGAATAAAATAAAACTAAGGAAAAAACATGTGCATGATCGTAGAGAACTACGTCCAGATCACCTGACACAATGAGTCATTTATTCAACCCTCATCTTCCTCAACAACCCTTTCAGAATATTTTGATTTTGTGTTAGAGACTAAGTACTCTTAGTTAAATTACTTGACCATGGCAACTTTTTTATATGCTGATATGTACACAAATGTACATATTTCTGCATGTATCCTTTTTCATATAAAGGCAACTTCTGCTGTGATTTTTCTGTATTTTATTCACATATCTATGATCTGTGTTAACCATCTCATTTATAACACTTTCAGGTGTATGTATTTTAAAAGACTATGTTTGGAAATAGTAGCTGTGACTATACAAGAAATATTGTATTCATCTTTGCAATTCATTGTTAGAAATTTTTGATAAGTCATTGGCATATACACTGTCATTTTATGAAATGTAATACATAGGTACCACAATGTGATTGTAAGTATATAAATGAAAACCAACAATTAAAGAACAGTACAATGATCACAGCTTTAGCTAACATGTCAAGTTTTCACAAGACTTAAGCTTTATAATTATGTCCCATGGACCTACATGTGCTTCTCTGTTTGACTCCATATCTAATTATTTTCACTTTTTCTCAGTTTACAGGAAGGTCATAGCTTTGGCTAAAGTTTAGGGCTGGATATTCAACATGTTAAGATGAATGGCATTTTATACTCCCTCTAACAGATGCCCAGAGAAATCCACATACCATTGGTCACAACCAATTAATCTCTACATGTGGAAAGTGTTCTCTGGTGAGTCAAACCATCTTTCTTGGGAACAACTTGTTTAGCTACCTGTCTACTTGTGTATTAACACCTGGTAATAGTGCAAGAATATCATAAAATCTACACTTAAAAGTCAAGATACACCTTATTTACACTAGCTTTGCATAACTGCCCATGTAAAAGTACTCTTTCTGTATGTCTGTCTAGAATATGTTCTGTGGAAAATGTGGATGGAGGAGCACAACCTCAGAGTGGAGACTGAGTTTATCCTTCTGGGAATCATAAATCAGCCTGAGCTGCAGGCTCCACTCTTTGTGCTGTTCCTCGTCATCTAACTAACCTTGTGGTGGGCACCTTGGAGATGATTGTACTCACCCAGGTGTACTCCAGACCGCAAATGCCCATATACTTCTTTCTCAGACACCTGGCTACTCTACAGCTGTGGGGCCAAAACTGCTTGTAAATTTTATTGAAGAACAAAATAAAATATCCTATTACTTTTGTGCTACACAACTGGCTTTATTTCTCCTGTTCATTACAGTGAGTTTTTAATTCTGTCTGCCATGTCCTATGACTGCTCTGTGGCCATTTGTAACCCTCTTCTTTACACTGCCATCATGTCATCAAGAGTATGTTTGATACTAATGATAAATTCCTTCTCTATTGCAGATTTGTGTTACATCTGGTCACCATAATGATTTTCACTTTATCCTTCTGTGGGCACAATGTCACCAGACATTTCTACTGTGACATTCTCTCCTTGCTGTCATTGCTCTTCTCAGATACTCTTGAAATCAAGGTCATAATTCTGATCTTAGCCACTTTTAATTTGATTTCTTCTCTTCTGGTGGTCCTCATGTCCTACCTGCTCATCTTTGTGACCATTGTCAGGATGAGCACTGCAGAGGGCAGGCACAAGGACTTTTCCACCTGTGGGTCCCACCTGACCATGATCACAGTGTTCTACGGGTCATTAATATTTATGTATGTGCAGCCAAAGTCAAGTCACTCCTTTGACACTGACAAACTACCTTCTGTATTTTATATTGTGGTCATCCCCATGTTGAATCCATTGATCTATAGCTTAAGGAACAATGATGTAAATTATGCTCTTCATAGGACATGGAAAAAGATATGCAAATATTTTTCTTTCAAGTCTTGTACAATATAAGTCATGCAATACCATTGCTCTCCTCCATAGGTGGCCTTCATTTACTTTCAAAGCTTGGACTGTTTTGTACTACTTAAACTTCACAGTATTATAAAAGCATCAGTGAACAAAACTGAAAAACTGTGAGTCCTTGAGAGAGAGAAATGGATTATAGTATAATGTTCAATGAAGTTTTCTAGTACATTATAGTGGTATAGTCTGTGAAGAGAGCCATATGCTATAAGGGAGTGTAAAAGAGTACCGGGCACAGAAGATGAATAAAAAGTCCTTCTTGTTCTTTGAGGTCCTGGCATTAATCCTACCACCTTCACAATATACTATATCCTCAGCATGCATGTATTTATTTATTTATTTATTTGGAGACAAGTACTTGAGGAGCCTTTGTTTCTGTGGTACTTCAACATATGTTCATCCAGCCTCAGTCTTTTATAGTGCAACAAAATTTTTTTTGGTATTTTCAGCATTGCAATAAACTTTCCTGTGTCTGTGTATGATTTTGAGTCTGTGATTCATTTTTCAAGTATGTGAGAACAAAACTGTAAAAGGTTTCACACAGTAAGATGCAGTAGTATTAAAATCAAGTGATTACATTTTCAAGAGACTCATGCTAGCAGGATGATCGATATGAATGTTTCCTATGAACATACTCAAGTGTTCTAAGTAGACATACTAAAATTGTAAGATTAGTAAACATATACATGGTGCATGGGTAGAAAAAACTTTAACCTTGAATACTTGTAATTTTATATCTACTGGATACCAAAAGTGATGGATGAAGTGCAAATAAAAGGACAAGTCTCCTATTTGGATTTCCTTTCAACCCCCTAGGTTTTCAGTGAACTTAGGCTCTTTGTGTGACTGTCTTGAAAATGTTTTAACCTTTAAGTGTATGTAATTGTAAGAATGGCATTCATTGTTCACATCTTTATATGGAAAAGTTTCACTTCATATTGATATAGATAGATGGATAGAAAGATAGATGATAATAGACAGATGATAGATTGATCTATTTGTATTTATGCATCAACTATTCAGCATCAAGGGTTTCTTAGGGACCCAGGTTTACATCACTGGACAAATGCTCTTCATTTTCCACTTAAATGTGCATCTCATCAAACACTTTTCCTGAGAGAAAAGGTAGAGAAACAAAACTTGAATAGTCAGTAAAGATTAGAAAACAAATGCCTTTTTTTTTTACTAGTTGCAATGCATGTAAGAGGGAGCATCTGTGACTTTTTCCCATTTTT
Source organism: Dolichotis patagonum (assembly GCA_004027295.1). Taxonomy (NCBI): domain Eukaryota; kingdom Metazoa; phylum Chordata; class Mammalia; order Rodentia; family Caviidae; genus Dolichotis; species Dolichotis patagonum. The sequence continues at coordinate 9,701 of PVJX010031887.1, read as the reverse complement.
CAGGACAGTGCTTCTCAGTTGTCTCATGCATGAGAGGAGGGAGTGCTGCATGATTACAATCAGACCAAACAAGAATTAAAAGTGTGATTCACACTGAGTGTGAGTGCACTGAGCACAGTGACCCTCTGGGATTAGGATCTGGCCCTTGGTGAGTTTAACTTCAGCATGGAGTCTGGGAGGAGCAGAATAGGAGACCAAGCAGACACCACTCAGCCTCAGTAGCAACACTGTACAGAGGTTAGCATCACAGATTCAGCCATCCACAGACATCTGATGCTGACTTGTGTGACAATGTTATTTGCTTGCATGTAGCTCAAGTCTGGAGCTGTCACTATAATTTCCCCTGTGGAGTATGTCATTATTTCTCTTTCTATTTAGGAAAAATTGTAATAATATTTTACAACAAAAGTAATTATTTGACCTTTGAATTTCATTCATTTTCACTATACATTCTGTGGGCTAATAGACACATTCGGGTATATTCCATTTGTTTACACGTGTTTAGCTACGTTATAGTGATATATTAATATTACCATCTGTCATATTTGAAAGAAGTTTTAGAGGCATATCACACAGAAGATTCCAAAACACATCCCAGTCTCTGTGTATATTCATCATCTGTATTTTATTTTATTTTATTTTATTTTATTTTATTTTATTTTATTTTATCTCTATGGCATTATGCATCATAGTAAAATTTTAATTCAATGACTAGCTTTATGAAATGTATCATCAAATTTTCAACCTACAATATATTCTCTCTTTCTCCAAGGGGAACCTTATGTGCATTCACTGTGTAAAACAATGCCAATGGCCTCTCTTGCTCTTAATTCTCTCACAGCTCCTCATGCACTGCTCTATCTTGCTTGATACCATGGATCTAATTTATTACATATACATCAGTATTTTAAACATTAACAAAAATTTTCACAGAATGAAAAGGTAACTTAAAGCAGATTTATATCAAGATAATACAGTAAGTGTTATTATACTGGTTCCAAATAAGAGAAGATAACAAATCCAAAATGAATATATACAGGTCGTCTAATTTTAATCATAGTAGAGGTGGGATGAGGTAAAGACAGGAATAATTTTGTTTCCTGACCAGCTGATCACTCCTTAACTGTTCATTATTTTAGCACCAATGCAAAAGTGAATTCACACTTTTGAGGAATGTACATCTCTACATGTAAAGAAAGTCTCTTTCAGGTAGGTTACTGTCACCACTTAGAAATATAGATAAAAACAGAATACATGAGTAAATGGTCTGGTTAACTATTTTCAACCTTCTGGCACAATGAATCATTGAAAACCTCCTCCTGCTTCCAAACAACCCTGGTAGGAACTTACAAGTTTTTACAAGAAAAGAAATTTGATTATTAGCGCTAAGAATCCTGTGGCAATACTGTTTATATGCAATATTGTATCAGTATGTAACACTGTATATATGGTATACAGTGCATATAACTTTTTGCTATAGCTTTTTACATTTATGTAAGTACTAAAGTTTTAAAATTTATATATGTAATTCACATCTACTAAGTTAAACAATATTGGAAGGTTGGGAATTTAGCTCAGTGGCTTAAGTGCCTGCCTGGCAAGCGTGAGGTCGTGAGTTCGATCCCCAGTACCGGAAAAAAAATAAATAAATGAACAATATTGGAAGTACCAAATATAACTATATTAATTTTAGATGTCTATGTTTTTAAATTATTATTTTCTATGCATTCTCAGGAAAGGTAAATATAAAATACCATTTAATATGAATCTGTATAATAATCAATTGTTAAATCTAATTAACAAATGTGACTGCATAGTTGTAATTATTCAAATGACAAATAGAAAATCATCTATCTATCTTACTTCTCTATATGTCTGTTATGACTTTTCAACCTCAAAACTACTGATATTTTAGGCTAAATTTTTAGTTCTAAGCTGAATATTAGATATAGATTTGAAAATCTAAAATAGGTTTTAATCACTGAACATATGGGTTAGATTTACTAGCAATTTTAACCACATAATTTTACATAGATTTTGAATAACATTCTTTCTTGGGTAAACTAGTCCTGGCTGAATTCACACACATGCCTCTAAATTTATTTCAACTTACCTGTATTGTCACTTGTAAAAATAAGTTTTACTTTCAAATAATTTGAATTGGAAAATGTTGATGTATCTTAAATTACTTTTGCATAATAAATATCCCTGATGTGATAACATTTGTAATCTAGTTTATCCAGAACAAACATTCTGATAAACCCTGATGAAAAAAACACAACTTCTCGGTGCTGACCGAGTTCATCCTGCTGGGCATCACAGATCATCCTGTTTTTATTGGTAGTGAGCTGATTATCTTGCCTGCCATATCCTATGACCACTATGTGACCATCTGTAACCCTCTCCTCCACACTGCCCTCATGTCACCAAGAGTATGTTGGGTACTAGTAGTGATTCCCTATCTTTATGGCAAATTTATTTCTCTTCTAATTACCATACAGATTTTCAGTTTGTCCTGTGGGTACAATGTCATCAATCATTTCTGCTGTACTTGTATCCCCTTGATATCCTTGATTTTCTCAGATACTCATGAATTTGAATTTATAACAGTGTTTGTGGGTTTTTCAAAATACTTTTTGCTTGGGAATAATTATTTTTAAAAACCAATATGATTGTAATATTTGATAAATAATTTTAGTAAGTTAAATTCAAATTTTCTCAAATAGTTATGTAAGAAATTCAATATGATGTAAAATATAATAAACAAATTATTACAGACCCTGAGAGTATTTGTAAAATGGGCCATCTGTGATTACAGCAGAATTTTAAGCATTAGGGCACAGTTTCTTTGTATTTCTAGAGAAATTAAGAATCATACTAGTAACACAAATCATGATGCAGAGAAATTCAAAATCAAACATGGATAGAAAACCAACTCTCTACACTGTACTCCCATCCACAAAAACAATATTGATACCTTGATTTTTACTAAAAGTTTAGCATAAAGAAGTGTAACCAAATCCTAGAAATTCTCCCTAAAACTAAAGAGATGATACACATTATGAATTAAACCAGGTGTCCCTCCAGAATTTCATGACTATAGAGCTGGGCTTTTAAAATATGATGGAAATATGAGAGCCTCACAGCTGACCTCTGCTTAAGAGGTGGGGTTTGTTTAGAGGAAGGTTGCTGGGCCATGACCTGGAAGCATGTGTCTCACTTCCTGACTCCTACCTTCTCTGGCTTCCTGATCACCATAACATGGGCAGCTTTCCTCTATGCAGCCCCTTTCACCTTGCCTTTCTCCCTTGGATCTGACAAGTTATGGGCTGAAAACATGGTCAGAAAATCCTTTTCCTAATTTTCATCATAGGAGTCTGGTATTGTGTCACAACAAGGAGAAAATGAGTAACAAATAATATTTTCAAAAATTTTGACAAGCACTACTTAAATGTCAAAGAGAGATAAATGCATAATACTAGTGAAATTTCCAAGTACGGTATTATCTGATGGAACCAGTAACATGCAAAAACATTAATATACTAAGCTTAGGCCAGAATTTGCATTTGTATTCACTTCAAATTCAACACCATATCCAAGAATATGACAACTCAATGGATACAAAAAAATTAGATTCCAATATGCATAACTGACAAATCTTTGACTAAACTCAATAAATTTCAACTTTATAAGACATAATATTCTGTCTTCCTTCTCTCTTCTTTGCTATTTATAATTTGTGTTCTATGACAAGTGCTATTTTATTTCTCATGAGCTGGGCTTAACCTTTAACTCTAACAGAAAAATATTAGAAAATACAACTCAAGCATATAATATTTCCCTGAATTCAGACTTCACCTTTAAATTATATATCACAAGTATGTGCAGAGCACTGCCTCCCTCCATGTATTCTGACCGTGATGTCTGTCTTGTTTAGGTTACTCCCATGTTGTTACCAAGATCTCTTCCTCCAAATGATGAACTTCAATTGTAACTGATTCCCATCATCTGTGTGTATCCCAGCCTCGCATAAAGGTGTGAATGTGTGTTGATGTTAGATGTCTATGTTTATGCTTGGACATGAGAAATATTCTTAAATATAAATGAAAATTGAAAAATGTGATATATTCATACAGTTTTTTTATATCTGCACAATGAAAAGAGTCACAAACATTATAAAACAAATAAGCCACAATCTGGAGAATATAGCTAACTGTGCAAGAATTGTATTACAAACAAAATAACTAAAAGTAAATTCCACAGAACAATGAGGAAATGTCAGAAAACTAAAGATTAGAAGAATGTCCTTAGTGGATTAAATTATATTGAAAAAGTTGGGCAGGCAGAGAAAGTTGGCAGATGGGAAGAATCTTTAGGGGCCCATGTTCTCAGAGTCACACAATTTGAAATTAATTCAAGCACCAAACGCACTTCAGAAGAGCTAAGGGAGTCAAGTGACAGACCATAGACCTGGTCATGGCATACAAATGTTGAAAAAGATGGAAAGAAAAAGCTTCCATGCATTTTTCTTTCCACAGCACTAAGCAGAAATCACAGAAAAATCTGTGAAGAAAGAAGCCTCCACCTTGTTAGAGGAAGAAACAATGCAGTTCAGGCCTTTAATCTGAGCTTCAGGTCCTTGCCTGCTACAGTGAATCCTACCAGCAGGAAGAACCTACATGAACCTCTGTACCTGCAGGCTGAGTCACTGGTCCTAAGTTACTGAGGCTAAACAGGGAACCCCAACCTTAGGGTGCAAAGCAGGAAGTCAGATCTCACCAGAGGGGAAGAGGGTGTGAGTGCGAATGGCAGTTCACAGCCTGTTCTAAAGCTCAACACCAGTGAAATACAGCATGAGGTAGAAAACAAGATGCCCTGGACCCACAATAGGTCCCAGAAATCCAGCATGAGGTAGAAAACAAGATGCCCTGGACCCGCAATAGGTCCCAGAGACCAAGCCACCAGCCTCATGGTGTAGAACTTCGTTTGCTAGGGTAGGTGAGGTTACTTAATATGGGGTTCTATTCCAAAACTCAATGCAGGGGCAGTAGGGGATCTTCACAGACCCAGTGCCCACACCTCGCTGTGAGTGGACTCAGTGACATCCCTGGTGCCAGCAGAAACACACAGCTGCAGCGCATCCACCACCATCATATGTGGCCAGCCACAGGATCTGTGGCCATGAAGGGACCAGTATGCAGGCACAGCAGTGTGGGCCGTGGACTTTCCATCATTGTGCTGGTCTTACAGGCTGTACACTGAGGCTGTGACACAGCTTGTGTTCTTGGTAGACAAGGACTTAACATTGGAGTCTGGGTCCAATGGGTACTTGGCCCAGACCTCATCACAATCCTTGACTTTAGGCTAAGGATAGTGGAGGAGACAGTGGTATATAATTTGTCTGCAAAAAAAGTTTGTGCAGCACCTATACTCTTCCCAAACAGCACAACAATAATTGAAGAGTACAACAATTCATTATTTGAGATGCAGCTGTGCTCTCATGTTCCTTTAGTGGTGAAACAGTGACAAAACATCAACAGTCATCATTTGAAACATGAACTCATTTCCATCCTGTGGTATGGAAAAGAAAATGGCTACAGGATCAAAAAAAGGAGCACATTGCTTAGATTTTCTGGAAAGATAAGCACAAAGCTAGCTTACAAAGATTAGAATAAAAACCCAGTCATTTGGTGACCTTATGATATCACATACTCACAGAACTTAAAAAGCTGAAGCAATGATGATCTTGTGTATTGGTCAGAATTTCCCCACATAGACCAATAGTTGTCAGTATGCACAATTTTAAAAAGAAGTCAATTCCTGCCAGTAGGTGGTTAAAGGACCTGGTCACTTAAATAATGAATTGCATGTAGTAGGCACATTACAATACTCAGAACAAACAAGTAGTCAAAGGTAACCCCAACTTGAAGATTTTGCTTTATTTGCATATCACTTACATGCAGTACTATAACATGTAGCACAATGAAAACTGCAGTACTGTTCTCTGCAGCACAAATAACAAAAATAACAGTGCTATATGAATAATATGCAGCTTACAGAAAGACACTGAAGCTGAATGAACAGAGATGTGCCAAAAACAAAAAAAATGATGACTTATAATTCCGAGCTATGGTTTCTAAGTCCTTTTAAAAAGCACATGTTGGGTCTTAAACTGAGGAATCTCTGAATGCAACACATAATCAGAATTCTCAATCATCAGATAAATGCAAATCTGAAATGTTTTAAAAAGTTTAGTATAGACTATAAATATGTACAGTATCAGTAAAAACTTAAAACATTTTAATCAGGGTCAGAAGCTTGCTAATCAACACATAGCAGTAGATTAGGGCTATTCCAAGACTTTTCACTTTTTCATTATGGAGTAAATCATTATGTTTCTGTTTTGGAGATAATTGAGACCTACTTCCCTAGAAATCAACAGGGCTAAATCAACAGTAAAAGGTTTAAAAACAACTTAATCGAGACCTCTTCACAGTTTGCTGTTTCTTAGGAAAGACAAATTTTCAGATAATTTGAAACATGTATTTGTGGACCTAGAACCTAAAATTTCAGGAATATCTATGTTATTTTCAGAAAATATTTTAGGGCCAGGGTTTAGCCCAGCTATTTGAGCACCTACTTGGCAAGCACAAAGTCATGACTTTGATCCCCAGTAACAACAACAACAAAAATAAATACTTTGCTGCTGAATATCAAACATTCAACATTGCTTGTATATTACAAGTATGAATAATACGTGCTCATTAGGATCTAATTTATCCAGAATTTTGCACAAAAAATTAAACAAACACCACTTGGAAAGAAAGGAAACATTAGAAAATATGTAACTTACAGTTGTAAAACTAAAAATGAGAACTATCTATAGAGTGAGTTCTTTATTTCCATTGACTGATGATGACAGTTCAAAATAAGAACAAGTCACAGAATCTATAAATACATGGTAAGGAAACATTTGACATATTCAGCTATATGTACTATGCTTTGATATTATAAGGAAAACTATCAATAATGCTTTAAAGTCTGTACCACTGATAGAATCTACTGTTCTTTTAATACTACTATGTATTTTGTATTTATCAACTTTGATTATTTAAAAATATCAACACCCACCAAAACTTCTTTTCCTTTAGTTTCCTAGGGAACATGGATTTCCCGGTAGTGTCATAAGGCCATTCTGCAGAAAAGGCAGGCAAGAACTGTGAAAATTTTGAGGCAATACGAGGATGATTTTGGAGTGAGTCTTGATTCTATAATTATTAACTAGTTAATGGTAACCAACATGTCACTATTTTACAAAGTGTGTTTGCACACACATTTTGCACTTGATTCTGCAGTGAGTGATACAAGCACTCCTCTCATTCCTACATGGATATGTTGTGGGAAATTATACACTGTCTACATAAATACTCCTACATAGAATTTATAGAAATATATGGGTTTGGTTTCTCTTGTGTAAGGTTACAGTGAGGTTCACTGTCTCCCAGAAACATAATCTATCACTCACAAGTTTCTTCTAGTATGTCCTGTGACATGGCAGCATGAAGAATCTCACTGAAGTCACTGTATTTGTGTTGAAGGGATTCACTAACAACCTGAGCTGTAGTTTGTCCTCTTCCTCCTGTTTCTAGCAGTTTACATTTTCACTCTCCTGGGAAATTTAGGGCTGACTGCGCTGGTCACTGGGGATTCCCAGCTGCACAACCCAATGTACTACTGAGTGTCTTGTCCTCTATCTATGCCTGCTATTCCTCGGTGATTACCCCAAATATGTTGGTAGATTTCATGTCAAAGGAGAAAGTCATTCCACTCCTGGGATGTGCAGTGCAGATGTTTCTGGTTGTGCTGCTCGGAACCACAGAATGCTTTCTCTTGGTGGCAATGACCTATTAAAACTACGTGACCATCTGTGACCCATTCCTTTATTCTGTGAGCCTGACACCCAGGGTCTATGTGATGCTCATCACCGCTTTCTGCCTTGGGGGCAAAGGGGGGACTCTGCATGCCACTGTGCACACAACTGCCACATTCAGTCTGTACTTCTATGGACCTAATGTAATCCAAAACATCTTCTGTGATATCTCTGCTCTACTTGCTATTTCTTGCTTTGACACTCACACAAACAAGCTGTTACTCTTTTACTTTGCTGGTTATATTGAGATGCTTACTGTACTAATCATTCTGATCTCCTATGACTTCATCCTGTCAGTTGTCCTCAGGACACACTCTGTAGAAGGGAGGCAAAAGGTCTTCCCTATGTATGGTTCTCACCTCACACCAGTGTCCATTTTCCACAGATTTGTGCTTTTCATGTACATGTGACCAAGTTCCAGCTATACCTTAGAGCATGACATAGTGGTGTCCATATTCTATACCACTGCAATTGCTGAACTGAAACCCATCATCTGCAGATTGAGGAAAATAGATGTCAAGGAAGAAATACAAAAAATGTTTGGGAAAAGTCACTTTATGAATAAAGTATTGTTCTCCTTAAAATATTGCAGGGACTCTCAGCCCTGCGGGGCTGGCCTGGGGAGAGCTTAAGACCTGCACTCCCAGCAGTTGAGTTCCTATCAAGCCCCCTATGACATGGGACTGAGCCCCGGAGGTTATGCAGGCCTCAATACATGACACCCATCTTCTATCTTTCAATTCAGTGAGCCAAGAACCTGTGGGAAGTTAGGACCACATGAGTTGAGTTCCAGTGCTCCAGCACTGGCTCGGGGAGAGTTTGAGACCTGTGCTCCTGCCCATGGAATTCCTATCCAGCTCACTGGGACACTGGACTGAGCCCCAGAGGTTCTGTGGGCCTCAGTGCACCATGCTCAGTGGCCTTCTTTCAGCTCAGGAGGCTGAGACCATGCAGGGGGACTCTCACCCCTGCGGAGCTGACCTAGGAAGAGTTTAAGACCTGCACTCCCAGTGGCTGAGTTCCTATCCAGCCCCCTATGACACTGGACTGAGCCCCAGAGGTTCCGCGGGCCTCAGTACACCACCCCCTGCTTCCATCTTTCAATTCAGGGAGCCAAGAACCTGTGGGTGAGTCAGGACTGCACAAGGAGCTGAGGGTGCAGGAGATGATTCCCAACACACCCAGGGGAAGCTTTGGAACACTGTTCAAAGCAAGGAAATATAGGAAAATGAAAAACAAAAGATCAAAAGGCAATCTCAACTCTCCAGCCCATCCCAAGAAAACCTAGGAACCATATACATAGAAGAAAATAGAAGCCATACACCTGAAATGACTGAAATGATATCAACTGAAATAAAGAAACAACTCTGGGAAGCTATGCAGACACTCAAATCAGAAATAATTACCCAGGTAAAAGAAGAAATGATAAAAATAGTGGAAGAAATAATGAACACATCTAGTGAAGACACAGCTAAAAAATTAGAGGAACAATTGCAAACTCACTGAACCACCTCATCTTTGATAAAGGGGCCAAACATGCTCGCTGGAAGAATGACAGTCTCTTTAACAAATGGTGCTGGAAAAATTGGCTGTCCATATGCAGAAGACGAAAACTAGACCCATGTCTATCACCATACACTAAACTAAAATCTAAATGGATTAAAGATCTAAATATTAAAACAGAAACACTAAAACTGCTGGAAGACAAAGTAGGTAAAAACCTCAAAGATATAGGGGTAGGAAGAGAATTCATGAACAAGAACCAAAGTAC